>JANAVB010035757.1:0-38488 GCA_029216955.1 Iris pallida
GAGAATAAAAAGATAGGAGAGAGAAAGTGAAAGGGTATATATAGAAGGGGGAATTAATCTTAGCCGTCGGATCGTGATCCATGTCAAAGTCTAGGTCAATCATGGCCATTCAAACAAAACCAATTATCCATTGGATAGTAGAGTGCATCTACACTATTTACAAAAATATCTAAACACTATTCATCAAAATATCCAAAATACTATTCATCAAAATATCCAAAATACTAGTCATCAAAATATCGAAACACTATTTTAAAATATAAAAATATTATTTTAAAATTTAGGGGCTTACAAATCTTCCCTTCTTGAAAAATTTCGTCCTCGAAATTCACCAGGATAGAAGACTCTACAAACATTCTAACATAACAAGCAATACAACAAATGACTAAGGCTACGATCAAAACTAACCTCTAAGGTATCAAGCGGGAACGGGTGGTTCCCTCGCAGCTGTTTGGTCGAACAAGTAAGGATATCTCTCCCTCATGTCCGACTCCCTCTCCCAAGTAGATTCACCCGGAGAGTGATGGCTCCAAGCTACTCGTACTAAGGGTATGACTTTGTTCCTCAGCCTCTTCTCCCTCCTGTCTAATATCTCCACTGGCTGCTCAGTAACTGCAAGGCTCGGTCCGATCTCCAACTCTGTATGATCTAGCACATGGCTGGGGTCTGGAACATATCTCCTCAGCTGAGATACGTGAAAGACATCGTGAACTCCTGCTAGATTGTGTGAAAGTGCAACCCTGTAAGCTACCTCTCCGATCCTGCCAAGTATCTTGAACGGCCCGATGTATCTGGGGCTCAACTTGCCTCCTCGTCCGAACCGGATCATCCCTCTAGTCGGTGATATCTTCACTAGCACCATATCTCCGTCGGCGAACTCCATCGGTCTGCGACTAGCATCGGCCCAGTGTTTCTGCCTGTCTTGAGCGACTCTGAGCCTGTCTCTGATCATCCCGACCTTCTCTGCTGCATCCGTGATCATCTCTGGCCCAAGCATAACTCTATCCCCAACATCGTCCCAAAATAGCGGTATACAGCATCGTCATCCATATAGTGCCTCGAAAGGAGACATACCGATGCTGGCTTGGTAGCTGTTGTTGTATGAAAACTCTACCAAGTGCAGATGGCTCTCCCATGATCCGCCAAAGTCCAGCACACAAGTCATCAGCATGTCCTCTAGCGTCTGTATCGTCCTTTCGGACTGCCCATCTGTCTGTGGGTGGTACGCCGTACTGAACTTGAGCCGACTGCCCAATTCCTCCTGCAAGCTCCTCCAGTAGTGGGACGTAAATCTGCTGTCTCGGTCCGACACGATGCTTCCTGGTACTCCTTGTAAGCGAACTATCTGCTGCATGTATAGCTCCGCCAACTTCTCGGTGGAAAGCCCCACCTTGAAGGGTATAAAGTGCGTATACTTCGTCAGCCTGTCCACGATGATCCAAATGGCATCCTTCCCTCCTTGGGAACGAGGAAGCCCTGAGACGAAGTCCATCGTAATGTGTTCCCACTTCCACTCGGGAATGGGTAACGGCTGCAATAGACCAGCCGACCTCTGGCGCTCCGCCTTGACCTGCTGGCAAACTAGGCATCTCGAAATAAAACGTGATACCTCTCGCTTCATCCCGTGCCACCAAAGATGTTCCCGCAAGTTACGGTACATCTTGTTGGCACCAGGGTGAATAGAATATCTCGATCGATGCGCCTCCTATAAGACTGCCTCTATCAGCTCTCCCTTCGGCACGCATAATCGGCTGCCATGCCTCAAGGATCCATACTCTGCTACGGTGAAGTCATCCAGCAATCCAGCTAAAGCCTGGGCTTGAAGTCTGCGAAGGCTCTCATCTATAGGCTGTGCCTCCCTGATCTGCTCCATCAAACATGACTGAATGTCAAGCGCCATCATCTGTATCACTGATCCTGGCCGAACTATCTCGATATCGAACTTCTCCAGATCTTCCCGCAAATGCCGATCTATCATCAGATACCATGCTATCCGATGCCTGCTCAGCGCATCCGCCACCACATTTGCCTTTTCGGGATGATACTGTAAATCGATGTCGAAGTCCTTCATCAACTCCAACCATCGTCTTTGCCTCATGTTCAGCTCTTTCTGCGTGAACACATACTTCAAGCTCTTGTGGTCAGTAAAGATTTCCATACGCTATCCGTATAAGTAATGTTTCCATAACTTGAGTGCAAAGATCACCGCAGCTAACTCTAGGTCATGGGTAGGATAGTTCCGCTCATGAGTCCGTAATTGCCTAGATGCATAAGCAATCACTTTCCCATGCTGCTGTAGGACACATCATAGCCCCTTTCCCCGAAGCATCACTGTATATGGTGAAACCACCAGATCCTCCGTACCTTCAAAACGGTGAGGGTTGTACTTGCAAAACCGGGTCGACGCTCCTGAATCCGTCCTCGCCCCTCTTTCTAATGCCGTCTGCAATCCTTGGTTGAGTAGCACATTCTGCTCTTGCAACTGAGCGTGCATGCGCTGCTGGGCTAACATCTGGTGTTGTTGAGTGGCCATCATCCCTCTTATGATCTTCAGAAGGGCTGGTGTGTCCACTTCCACAGGGGTCGGCGGAACTATTGGTGGTGTTGGAACTTCCGGATACTGTGGTCCAGTTGCTGGTTCCACTATCACTTCTTCTTGGATGGTCTCTTGAGGTTGTACTGGTCCTTGTTACTGACCAACCTGGTCAGGTTGCCCATGTTGCCCTTGTTGCGGCTGTCCAGTCCTGACAGATGCGGACGAAGTGTCCCTAAGAAAAGGGACAAGAGAACAATCAAACAATCGGACATGGAAGGATCAATGAAGTCAAAGGATACCGGAATGTCAAGCTAGAATCGAGAGTAACGAACCAGGAGATCAAGGGGGAACATGTGTGATTAAGACATCCTATAAATCAAAACACCCCACAAGTCTGAAATCTGACCTGCATGGGCCACCACTAAAACCTTGTCACGCCCCAGAACCAGAATACTAGAGAGCGGGGGAATGACTCAGCCAGCTACGTATTACAGGTAGAAGAATACCGTATAATACGATCAATGCTGTCTAAAAGACGAGGGGGTGTATACTACATGAAAGTCTCACTATGGTCACTTCACATCTATTGTCTCAATCATTCAAACAAGGAACAGAAAATAGAGAACATGTGAGATAAAGCAGTAAGGCGTTCCAAACGCTCTGTCAAAATGTTCTTGATATCTGGTTTCACAAAATATAGCCAGATGATGTAGCAAAAGTATACATGATTGTTATCAGCTGCAGTCTGACTTTAGTTACAATTATGTAAAAGTAAGTACAAGACAATCCGACTAACATGTCGGTGCCAAACGACAAAGTATAAGCAAATAACAAAATGAGCGGTGAAGTAAAGAACCCACTCGAGTCCTCCTGCGATCATCCCTCTAGTATTGACCATCTTGGAGGTGGAAGTAAGCTGGATCCTCAGGAACGGGCTTTAAATCTGGCCATGCAAAACCAGAGAGGTTGGACCTCTAATAGCAAGTACCGCAAGGAAGCACGATATGAAGGATAAAACCGATAAATAAGGGAATAATAATAATAGATCTCTGCTTGCTACCGGGATTCTTATAACATCACGACACTTCGAACCAACCTCCCCACCAAACAAGGACAGAAGTTGGTCCGTCATGTCCTGACTTATGATCATCTCAGTTAGGTAACAGAGTAGATACAGTACACAATCAAATCAATTTAAATGGCCATTCAACTACTACGGCTTGCTACTTTGATTTCCAAGTTATCCTGGAATATGCAATAAAGGATTCCTCTGTTCTTACTATGTACGAGCAAGGCTAGTCTATCCAGTCAATCAATTGTGCCAATCATATATTTAGACGAGTCCCTGCGGGACGCCCGTCGTTAATATACCATGTACAATTTAATAATATAAGCAGATACCGTTCCCTGCCCGTGTGGCAGATTTGCAGTATCTGTGGGAACTGCCCGGCCTGTCGGGCACTTAATAGTCCCAAGAGGGCCGCCATGTAAGAACTCGGGAATCCGTTCTCTCCATGCCATCATTATTTTATTTAACTTAATAGCCTCTACGTTAAGCGAAATCCCATGCCGTGGATCATAGTCATTCAAATGAGTACTTTCGTACGGGGTACGATATGCACTTCTACAACGATACCAGTGCGGTTAGGTTGTAGGTCTTACATAGTGTAATGCAACAATCAAAACTAACTACGGAATAATCATGCCTTGACCATAAAGTACACATGCTGCTTTCGTAATAATTAGATAAATAAATATACTGAAGCCTGCATGTATCTGTATGCCAATGTTTTGGGACCAGCCAGTCGATTATAATAGTTCATAATATGAACGTGTCTCATTCATTCAGTTCAATAAGACGACTAACCAGCCTCTTAGTTCCAACCAGGAACGCATGATCAATTTAATAAATCCAATCAACAATCCTTGTTTATAGATGTTTAAACAATATTAATGTTAATAAATGCCAAGGCAATCAATCAATGTTAATATATGTCAATCAATGTCAGTCAATGCCATTTTGGATCAAGAATCAGTCAAGAAGGCATTTAAAATCAGAGTTCATGCGGCCAAGAAATCATACGACTAAGGAAACTTAAATTCATGCGGCCGGAACAACATGCGCCTATGCGGTTAGGACATATTGCCCATGCGGCTGGGATTTGAAATAGTCCCATGCGGTTCAGCAATGCCCATGCCATGAGGCTGGAAAAAGGTTATAGTCTCATGCGGCTGAATTAGCAAGCTTTATGCGGCTAGAAACAAAAGGATCTCATGCGGCTACGGGCAACATGCGTCCATGCGGCTGAACATAGGACAAGCCTATATGCGGCTAAGGAAAACTAATTTCATACGGCCAGGGGAAATTCCATGCGGCTAAAATAAGTGCAATCCTATATGCGGCTGAGAGGTCATGCAGCGCCATGCGGTTGAGAATGAAAAGCGCCATGCGGCTGCGGGACTAAATGCATATGCGGCTAGCTAAAAACTCATGCGGTAGATAAGTCTCGTACGACCGAATAAGTTTATGCGGCTAACTAAGCCCATGTGACCAGGATGACTTGTCGCATGAAGACTCATGCGGTCAAGCACTATCATGCGGCTTGGATCCGTTCTTCTCCGAATTTCTAAGGACAGAACCATGAAACCATTGCTTCCAAGCTCTCTAAATCCTTCATTCTAAGCCCAAATATGAACTTCCATAGGTCAAAATTGGGTAGAACGAAATTCTCTACAACATGAAACCATCAAAACTTGAAGATAATAAAGTTTACTAGATCAAAACCTAAGAAATCCAAAAATGCAACAAACTTAGATCTACAATAAATAAGCCATGGAAATCGAAAATGTCAAGTACTAAAGAGACTTATAATCAAATAAGGAAGATGATGGAACAATAATAATGGGGATCCATCAAGAAGCAAGTTGGCACTTGCCTAGCTCTCCTAGGTTGGTGGGAGAGTTTAAGAGGAAGAAGAAGAGTAATGGTGAAGTAATGAAGAGAGAGAAAGGGGATGGGTTTTAAATGAAAAGGGTGGTGGTAGGTGGGGGGTTTGTTTCGGTTCATATTGAACCAACATAAATAAACTAATCTATGTCGATCCTAAAGCAAAGGTAAAGCAAAGTATAAAAGCAGAAAGTAAAATACAAAAATAAAATTGCAGGAAATTAATTAACATGAAATTAAAGAGATTTTAAATACAGAGCAGTACATGATGAATATAAAATAAATACATCCTAAAAGTACATGCATTTAAAATACGTATTCTGGGAACGGGAAGTGACATCTCTACCCTCCTTAGAAAAATTTCGTCCTCGAAATTTCAAATCCAAGCAGGATAGAAACATCAGAGCTAAGCTAACCTAAGTACAAGCAATTTTAAGTAAGCAATCATTCTATAATGCCAATAGCAAGTAACATATATATGTTTAACTATTAACGATGCCAAGCAATTCTACTCATAAGGTGACAAGCATGAGGAGTTAAGACGATCAAGGTATACAGAAAGAAATATACCTTGTGAGTCAAATAGGTGCGGATACCGTGATCGGATATCATCCTCACGTTCCCACGTTGACTCCCCTAAAGAGTGATGACCCCAAGCAACCCGAACAAGGCTAATTGTTCAGTTCTTGAGTGTCTTCTATCTTCGGTCCAAGATGGACACAGGCTGCTCCTCGTAAGACAAGTTGGTACCAACAACCAGCTCAGAATGATCAAGGATATGGCTTGGGTACGATACATACTTTCGCAACTGAGATACATGAAACACGTCATGTACTTCTCACAATGAAGGTGGAAGGGATAAGCGATAAGCAACATCGCCTATCCGATCAAGGATAACAAATGGGCCCACGTATCGTGGACTCAACTTCCCGCGAACGCCAAATCTAATGACCCCACGAGTAGGTGAGATCCGCAAAGCCCCAACAGAAAACTCTAGCGGCCTACGATGCTGGTCCGCCCAATGACGATGTCGATCCTGCACAACTCGAAGTCGCTCTCTAATTCCTTTAACCACTTCTACTGTCTGAACAATCATTTTCGGGCATAGCATCTTCCTTTCCCAGATATCATCCCATGCTAGTGGCGACCTACACTTCTTATCATATAGTACTTCAAATGGCGCCAACTGGATACTGGCTTGATAACTGTTGTTGTATGAGAACTCGACTAAGTGCAGGTGGCCCTCCCAAGACCCTCCAAAATCCAGAGTGCATGCTCGCAATATATCTTCTAAAGTCTGAATTCTTCTTTCTGATTGCCCGTCCGTCTGCGGATGGTAAGCCGTGCTAAATCTTAACTTGGTACACAGACTATGATGTAAACTCTTCCAGAAATATGATATAAAACGGGTATCTCTGTCTGATACAATACTGACGGGGACCCCATGCTGCCTGACTATTTGTTGCATATATAACTCCGTCAACTTCTCTGTAGATTGTCCTACTCTGAAAGGAAGAAAGTGTGCTACCTTCGTAAGCCGATCTACTATCACCCAAATAGCATCCTTACCACTTGGTGATCTCGGTAAACCGGTCACAAAGTCCATTGTAATATGTTCCCATTTCTATTCTGGAATAGGAAGCGGTTGTAATAATCCGGCTGGCCTCTGTTGTTCTGCCTTCACTTGTTGACATACCAAGCAACGGGAAACAAATCTAGATATCTCCTTCTTCATTCCATTCCACCAGAAGTGTTGCTTGATATCTTGATACATCTTGGTCCCTCCAGGGTGTACAGAATACTGGGAACTGTGAGCTTCTGCCATAACCTCATGTCTGATATCTCCACTAGGAACACATAGGCGCGGTCCAAACCTAAGCGTACCATCTTCATGGATTCTCATCTCCTTTCTAAGTTCTGACTCACATTCTGCCCTAAGCTTCTGAATCCTTGGGTCCTGCGCCTGAGCTGCCTTGATCCTATCTACCAAGTCGGATTGAACTTGTAGACTTGCTAGAACTCCTTCATCACTAGGAAGTATAACTTCGATGCCCATCTCCTGAAGGTCTTCTAAGATATGCCTCTGTGTTGTCAACATAAATATGCCGCCTCTTCTGCTGAGAGCGTCTGCCACTACATTAGCCTTGCCTGGATGATACTGAAGCTCTACGTCGTAATCCTTGATCAACTCCAACCATCTTCTCTGCCTCATGTTCAGCTCCTTCTGAGTAAAAATGTACTTCAGACTTTTGTGATCTGTGTACATGTCCACTCGGTCACCATATAAGTAATACCTCCATAGCTTCAAGGTAAATACTACTGCCGCCAACTCCAAGTCATGAGTTGGATAATTCTTCTCGTGGTCTCGAAGTTGCCTAGATGCGTACGCTATTACCTTTCCATGTTGCATGAGGACACATCCAAGTCCTTTTCCCGACGCATCACAATATACTGTAAAACCTCCGAGTCCAACTGGCAATGTAAGAATAGGCGCTGATATCAACTTCTGCTTCAAATTCTCAAATAATGTCTGGCATTCTGTCGACCAGACAAATGGTACATCTTTCCGTGTCAAGCGGGTCATGGGTGCTGAAAGCCTTGCAAAGTCTGACACGAACCTTTTGTAATATCCTGCCAATCCCAAGAAACTCCGCACATCAGCTACGGTCTTGGGTACTGGCCAACTCTCTACTGCTTCTACCTTCTTGGGATCCACTGCTACTCCAGCTCCTGATATGATATGACCCAAAAATGAAATATGATCCGTCCAGAACTCACACTTGCTGAGCTTGGCATACAACTGGTTCTCTCTCAGAACCTGTAACAATTTCCTGAGGTGGTCTTCATGCTCCTCTTCACTAGCAGAGTATACTAGAATGTCGTCAAGAAACACAACGACAAATTGATCTAAGTATGGCATAAAGATGCGGTTCATCAAATCCATAAATATTGCTGAAGCATTGGTCAACCCAAATAGCATTACCAAGAATTCATAATGCCTATACTTCGACCTGAATGTTGTCTTGGGAATATCCTCCTTTCGAACCCTCACTTGGTGATACCCTGAACGAAGATCTATCTTGGAGAAAACTCTAGCTCTGCTCAACTGATCAAACAAGTCGTCGATCCTGGGTAGTGGGTACTTGTTCTTCACTGTTGTCGCATTAAGCTTCCTGTAATCGATGCACAATCTGGATGACCCATCCTTCTTTTCCACAAGTACCACTGGTGCTATCCAAGGTGACATGCTAGCTTGGATGAATTTCTTCTCCTTCAGTTCCTCTATGTGCTGATATACCTTGGCTTGCTCCGAATCTGCCATTCTGTAAACTCGATCTGATATCGGGTTAGTCCCAGGTGCCAAGTCTATACTGAACTCAATATCTCTAACTGGTGGTAGACCTGGAAGTTCTTCGGGAAATACATCTAGAAACTCTTCAACTACCTTTGGAATTTGAACTCCTTCCATTGCCGTCACTACTCCCTGCTCTTGCTGAGTTGCCTCCGATCTGACTAAGGTGAACTTCTTCATGCCTGGAATATCAAAAGATACACTCCCTCTACGACAATCTATTGTCGCATGACTGTTTTTCAGCCAGTCCATGCCTAAGATAATGTCGAAATTTCCAACAGGAAATTCTATCAACCTGGCGGGTAAAGAATGCCCGTAAACTACAACGCTACACGCTAGAATAACTCTACTAACTCCTACGAGACCATTACCAGTGAGTATATTTAACCTCCCTGGCAATGCCTCGAACTCCATTTCTAGCCGTGTCGCAAATTGTGCAGATATAAATGAATGTGATGCTCCCGAATCAAACAATGCTACTGCAGAATATGAGGCGACGAGAATGTTACCTGCCACAACATCTCTCGATGCTAATACCTCCTCCAAGGATAGAGTGAATGCCTACCCTCGACCTCCTTGTTGGTTCCCATGCTGCGGCCTAGCCTGGTGCTGCTGCTGGCCCCTTCCTTGATGATGCTGGGGTGGTCTATACTGGTGTTGCTGCATCGACGGTCCCTGCTGCCGAAACATCTGAGCCTGCGGCATTAACGGGCGCTGTGCCAACGGCCTCACTGCCATCGCTGGTCCTCGATACTGGACTGCCCCTGGTGCTGGCAGAGCAGGAAACTGTTGTCCTGGTCCTCCTGACCTCGAATTCATGAGACAAGTGGTAACCCGATGATCTGGATTTCCACATATCAAACACAGTCCGTTCAATGCCCGACACACATCTCTAGTGTGTCCTACCTTCCCACAATAAGTGCAGCCCGGTGGGGGTTGCTGGTTCTTCCTTTGTTGCTGTTGCCTTGGTGGTGGTGCTGGCCCTCGCATTGCCACATCGTGGATACGAATGCCAGGGGATGGTGCTGTTGTTCGGGGCGCTACTCCCCCTCCTCCTTCAATCTGACTGTGCAATCTGACTGTGGGATCTCTTCTGACCTCCAGTCCTTGCCGCAAGCCTCTGAATGGTGATCTCATGCCTGCGGGTTGCCGTCAATACTTCATCAAAAGTCTGGTAATTGTGCCCCTCTATCAATTGCAAGAGTTCGAGATGAAACCCTTGCTGGAACCTCATGGCCCTCTAGCTCTCCGTTGCTACCATCTCTGGGGCGAATCTACTCAATCTGCAGAACTCCGCTGCATAAGCATCTACAGTCTTGCCAGCCTGTCTGAGGTTGATAAATTTCTGTTGTAGCTCGAACTGCGCCACAACTCCATAGTACTTGGTCTTGAATCTTGCTAAAAAAATTATCCCAAGCCACAGGACGTCTGATGCCCACTTCCTCTGATTTCCACCAATCACGTGCGAGATCCTGAAGTAACAACTTCACTAGATCCACGCGTTCTTCTGTCGGCAACTTAGCTGCTGTCAAAATAGCCTCAATGTCCTTAAGCCATGCATCTGCTGAGATAGCATCCTCCGTGCCTTCGAAACGGCGAGGGTTGTACTTGCAAAACCGGGTCGACGCTCCTGAATCCGTCCTCGCCCCTCTTTCTAATGCTGTCTGCAATCCTTGGTTGAGTAGCACATTCTGCTCTTGCAACTGAGCATGCATGCGCTGCTGGGCTAACATCTGGTGTTGTTGAGTGGCCATCATCCCTCTCATGATCTCCAGAAGGGCTGGTGTGTCCACTTCCACAGGGGTCGGCGGAACTATTGGTGGTGTTGGAACTTCCGGATACTGTGGTCCAGTTGCTGGTTCCACTATCACTTCTTCTTGGATGGTCTCTTGAGGTTGTACTGGTCCTTGTTGCTGACCAACCTGGTCAGGTTGCCCATGTTGCCCTTGTTGCACCTGTCCAGTCCTGACAGATGCGGACGAAGTGCCCCTAAGAAAAGGGACAAGAGAACAATCAAACGATCGGACATGGAAGGATCAATGAAGTCAAAGGATACTGGAATGTAAAGCTAGAATCGAGAGTAACGAACCAGGAGATCAAGGGGAAACATATGTGATTGAGACATCCTATAAATCAAAACACCCCACAAGTCTGAAATCTGACCTGCATGGGCCACCACTAAAACCTTGTCACGCCCCAGAACCAGAATACTGGAGAGCGGGGGAATGACTCAGCTAGCTACGTATTACGGGTAGATGAATACCGTATAATACGATCAATGCTGTCTAAAAGACAAGGGGGTGTATACTACATGAAAGTCTCACTATGGTCACTTCACATCTATTGTCTCAATCATTCAAACAAGGAACAGAAAATAGAGAACATGTGAGATAAAACAGTAAGGCATCCCAAACGCTCTGTCAAAATGTTCTTGATATCTGGCTTCACAAAATAGAGCCAGATGATGTAGCAAAAGTATACACGATTGTTATCAGCTGCAGTCTGGCTTTAGTTACAATTATGTAAAAGTAAGTACAAGACGATCCGACTAACATGTCGGTGCCAAACGACAAAGTATACGGCAAATAATAAAACGAGCGGTGAAGTAAAGAACCCACTCGAGTCCTCCTGCGATCATCCCTCTAGTATTGAGCATCTTGGAGGTGGAAGTAAGCTGGATCCTCAGGAACCGGCTCTAAATCTGGCCATGCAAAACCAGAGAGGTTAGACCTCTAATAGCAAGTACCGCAAGGAAGCACGATATGAAGGATAAAATCGGTAAATAAGGGAATAATAATAATAGATCTCTGCTTGCTACCGGGATTCTCATAACATTACGACAGTTTGAACCAACCTCCCCACCAAACAAGGACAGAAGTTGGTCCGTCATGTCCTGACATTCTGATCATCTCAGTTAGGTAACATAGTAGATACAGTACACAAACAAATCAATTTAAATGGCCATTCAACTACTACGACTTGCTACTGTGATTTCCAAGTTATCCTGGAATATACAATAAAGGATTCCTCAGTTCTTACTATGTGCGAGCAAGGCTAGTCTATCCAGTCAATCAATTGTGCCAATCATGTATTTAGACGAGTCCCTGCGGGACGCCCGTCGTTAATATACCATGTACAATTTAATAATATAAGCAGATACCGTTCCCTGCCCGTGTGGCAGATTTGCAGTATCTGTGGGAACCAGCCGGCCTGTCGGGCACTTAATAGTCCCAAGAGGGCCGCCATGTAAGAACTCGGGAATCCGTTCTCTCCATGCCATCATTATTTTATTTAACTTAATAGCCTCTACGTTAAGCGAAATCCTATGCCGTGGATCATGGTCATTCAAATGAGTACTTTCGTACGGGGTACGATATGCACTTCTACAACGATACCAGTACGGTTAGGTTGTAGGTCTTACATAGCGAAATGCAACAATCAAAACTAATCACGAAATAATCATGCCTTGACCAAAAAGTACACATGCTGCTTTCGTAATAATTAGATAAATAAATATACTGAAGCCTACATGTATCTGTATGCCAATGTTTTGGGACCAGCCAGTCGATTATAATAGTTCATAATATGAACGTGTCTCATTCATTCAGTTCAATAAGACGACTAGCAGCCTCTTAGTTCCAACCAGGAACGCATGATTAATTTAATAAATCCAATCAACAATCCTTGTTTATAGATGTTTAAACAATAATTAATGTTAATAAATGCCAAGGCAATCAATCAATGTTAATATATGTCAATCAATGTCAGTCAATGCCATTTTGGATCAAGAATCAGTCAAGAAGGCATTTAAAATCAGAGTTGAAATCATGCGGCTAAGGAAACTTAAATTCATGCGGCCGGGACAACATGCGCCTATGCGGCTAGGACATATTGCCCATGCGGCTGGGATTTGAAATAGTCCCATGCGGTTCAGCAATGCCCATGCCATGCGGCTGGAAAAAGGTTACAGTCTCATGCGGCCGAATTAGCAAGCTTTATGCGGCTAGAAACAAAAGGATCTCATGCGGCTACGGGCAACATGCGTCCATGCGGCTGAACATAGGACAAGCCTATATGCGGCTAAGGAAAACTAATTTCATGCGGCCAGGGGAAATTCCATGCGGCTAAAATAAGTGCAATCCTATATGCGGCTGAGAGGTCATGCAGCGCCATGCGGCTGAGAATGATCAGCGCCATGCGGCTGCGGGACTAAATGCATATGCGGCTAGCTAAAAACTCATGCGGCAGATAAGTCTCGTGCGGCCGAATAAGATTATGCGGCTAACTAAGCCCATGCGGCCAGGATGACTTGCCGCATGAAGACTCATGCGGTCAAGCACTATCATGCGGCCAGGATCTGTTCTTCTCCGAATTTCTAAGGACAGAACCATAAAACCATTGCTTCCAAGCTCTCTAAATCCTTCATTCTAAGCCCAAATCTGAACTTCCATAGGTCAAAATTGGGTAGAACGAAATTCTCTACAACATGAAACCATCAAAATTTGAAGATAACAAAGTTTACTAGATCAAAACCTAAGAAATCCAAAAATGCAACAAACTTAGATCTACAATAAATAAGCCATGGAAATCGAAAATGCCAAGTACTAAAGAGACTTATAATCAAATATGGACTATGATGGAACAAAAATAATGGGGATCCATCAAGAAGCAAGTTGGCACTTGCCTAGCTCTCCTAGGTTGGTGGGAGAGTTTAAGAGGAAGAAGAAGAGTAATGGTGAAGTAATGAAGAGAGAGAAAGGGGATAGATTTTAAATAAAAAGGGTGGTGGTAGGTGGGGGGTTTGTTTCGGTTCATGTTGAACCAACATAAATAAACCAATCTATGCCGATCCTAAAGCAAAGCTAAAGCAGAGTATAAAAGTAGAAAGTAAAATGCAGAAATAAACATGCAGGAAATTAATTAACATAAAATTAAAGGGATTTTAAATACAGAGTAGTACATGATGAATATAAAATAAATACATCCTAATAGTACATGTATTTAAAATACGTATTCTGGGAACGGGAAGTGACAAGATGTACTCTGCGTCCTTCCGCGTCAGTTTCGTCATGGGTTCAGCTATCCTAGCAAAGTCCTGGACGAACTTCCTATAATAGCCGGCTAAACCCAGAAAAGCTCCTGATCTCTGAAACTGATCACGTCGGAGCCTTCCATGTCTCAACTGCAGCAATCTTCATGGGATCCACCGAGATCCCCTCTCCAGTAACTATATGACCGAGAAACTCCACTCGGTCTAAAAAGAACTTGTACTTCAACAATTTGGCAAACAACCTCTCCTGCCTCAGAATCCCCAAAATTGTCCACAAGTGCTCTGCGTGCTCCTCCGGCATCTTCGAGTATATCAGGATGTCGTCGATAAACACCACGACGAACTTATCCAGATACTGGTGAAATGTCTTATTCATCAAATTCATAAAGATAGCTGGCGCATTTGTGAGACCAAATGGCATCACCAAAAACTCGTACTGTCCGTACTTCGTGTTGAACGCCGTCTTCTGGATGTCTGCAGCCCTGACTTTCACCTGGTGGTAACCGGATCTCAAATCTATCCTGGAAAATACCTTCGCCCACTCAACTGGTCGAACAAATCATCTATCCTGGGCAGAAGATATTTGTTCTTAATGGTGATGGTATTCAACGCCCGGTAGTCAATACACAACCGAACTGTACCATCCTTCTTCGGCATAAAGAGCACTGGCGCTCCCCATGGAGAAGCACTAGATCGAATGAAACCCTTTTTCAACAGGTCATCAATCTGCTCCTTCATCTCTACGTCCTCCTTGGGGTTCACTCTATAGCAAGCCCGGGATACTGGTGATGAACCCGGTACTAAATCTATAGTGAACTCCACATCTCTGTCAGACGAAAGTCCTGGAAGATCCTCTGGGAATACATCCATAAACTCCCTAATGATAGGGTGTGGCGGTGCCAACTCTACAACTGTCGCACAACAGTTCGGCTCTAGGCTGATCTCCGGCCCTGTCCTCCTGATACTGAATGGTGCCGTGCCTGGGGGACTGAACAGAATACTACCCTCATGACAGTCTATAGCTGCATGGGCATAGCTAAGCCAGTCCATCCCCAATATGATATCATATCCAGGGAGTGGCATCACAAAGAATCATCCCCTAAACTCTCTCCCGGCTATAGTAATAGAGCATCTATAGATAGCTCTAATGGACACTGGTCCGCCTCCCGTCATTACTCTACTCATCTTCTCGGTAGGTGTAGCTACTAAGTGGTGTTTATGCAAAAACTCTAATGACAAGAAGCTATGAGATGCACCAGAATCAAACAAGCATAGAGCTAGAAAAGTATGCAAATAAACATGACCTGTGATGACGTCAGCCAAATAATCTGGCTCCGAAACCTGCTCCGGCTCCGGCTCAAGAGCCAGACTATAAGTCTTCCCCTGGGGTCCCTTCTACTGCTGCAGATGTTGCCCAAACCTCTGCTGCTGAGTCGGGAGCGGCCCTCTAGATGTTCTAAGCGTTATACATAGAGTTGTCTAGTTACCTTAAGTTCCTAATTGCAGGCATGCTTGGTATAATAACGTAACCAATCAATTTAGTCAGGACCTGCGTGGGCCACCACTAAAAACATGTCACAACCCGATACCCAAATTATTGGGCCGGGCCGGGCCATGTCCAGCCTACGCTTGGTTAAAGCGTAGTAAGCTGTTCTAAAGATAACAAGGTAAGACTAAAATGTGCTAACAGTTCTATAAGTAATAAAGAGTCAGAATTTTTCCAAAACACAAAAGTCATCTCGTATAATAGTAAGTCCAAGTACAAGTCCAAAATGTAAAGCTGGATACAGGTCCAGTCACAAGATATATAGTCTAATACACGACTACTCTCAAAAGTCCAAAGTAAATAGACAACTAGACGAGTTTTCCCGCAGGTACATCCTCGTAAGATAAAGCCTGGTCCTCGGCAATAACTCCATAATATGAGTCACAGAGCAACTCCTCCTCAGTAAGTATACCTACAACGTTATCCTGTCAGGACGGAAGCAAGTACTGTTTCTAGCAAACTAATATACGAAACATGAAATGAACATAAGAGGAATAACTAAAAACATGGCATCTCATAATCTATCATGGCAAGGACACATATGTCATATAGACAGATGTATATATATAATGTTTAAAACTGTAGCAGGTACGTGATTGTCAATAGGTGTAAAATGTACTGTGGCACAAGTATATAAAATGTACTTTCGTACAAGTAAACAAGCGATAGATGTACATACGTACAAATACAGCTGGTGCGCCTACGACAAGGTGTACATAAAATGTCAACCTTTCTCGGTACGTACGTACGGGAGAAAGGGGCATGATCACGTACTCTACTAATAGTTTTTCCATAACCCAGATTCTAATCATGTGAGAGATATATAAAGACTGTTCTAAGCATGGTAGTGACTGAAAGTAAATACAACATGTGAAGATTTAACTTGCTACCCCAAGGATTAGCATTTAACATGGTTGGATTCGCAGTTCATTGATGTAACAGTATGTAAAGTTTATAGAAGTATTTGCCTTTAGCAAAACAAAGCAGTGATAGAAATGTTATAGATGCCTGGTGACTCGTCACTGTAGAAATAACACATAAACTTAGTTTTTATACTAAGTTAAACACTAAGACACTAGTTGTGTGCTACGACTCTCTGACTGGGCACCTGGCCAAATGGTGACTTTAGCATAGGAGACCAATGTGGGGTGACACAATACCCAAACTAACTTTCTAGGATCTTTATACTAATGTAGGGTGAGGTTTAATACGACTATAACTCAAAACAACACAAAAAGTTGCAAGTTGTAATTATTCAATAAATAAATCAAACTGTATACTGTGTTCCAACAATTTTTGAGATAGACAAAAAGCTCAATTTTACATGAAATAAAGTACCAAAATGATCCTTGTTAATTATAGAAATTTATATTAATTTTTCTGGAATTTATAAACATATTTATTAATAATCAACAAACATATGTATCCTGAAAATGGGTTCTGTTTTCCTATTTTTATAAAATACTAAAAGTACTTATTAAATACTGGAAAAATTATGATAAATTGTCTAAATTAACATAGTATTTAAATACATTTTTTTCCAGATTTTTACAGCACTTAAAATATATATAAAAATTCAAAAATAGCCTAACCGGATTATCTGGCGGATTACTGCGGGTTACCGACGGATTTTTCGATCCGTCACAGCAAGTTTTTTGGTACAAGTTCGGATTTTCCGACGGATTTTTGCGGATTTCTGACGGATTTTCCGAACCGTAACAGAAAGTTGATTTTTGAACTCAAAACTTGTTTCGGCCATAAAAACTTCATTTTAAATCGAAATTCGGACTTTCAAAAGTCAAAATTGAATAGAATTGAATTTCCTACAACATAGAAGTATTAGTTTTCACAAATCAAAACATTTGATAGATTAAAACCTCAAAATACTCAAAAATCATATCTAGAAACTCAGATCTACGCAATACTGTCGATCAAAACCAAAAGTGCTATATTCTAAACATATTAACAATTTAAATAAGCATATTATAGGCCAATAAAATTTTAGTTTCTATGAAAAACAAAAATAAAGTATGATTATGTCACTTTTGAGCAAGATGTACTTGCCTAGGTTAAGCTCCAAGCCTAATCTTCTACTCCACCACCAAGAGGGGTACGAAACTACACTCTAGACCTCAAGGCCAAGCTCCTGGCAAGCTCCAAGGGAAGAGAAAGGAAAAATAAATGAAGAGAGAATGAAGAGAATGAAAAGAGAGAGGAGAGAGAAAGTGAAAGGGTATATATAGAAGGGGGAATTAATCTTAGCCGTCGGATCGTGATCCATGTGAAAGTCTAGGTCAATCATGGTCATTCAAACAAAACCAATTATCCATTGGATAATAGAGTGCATCTACACTATTTACAAAAATATCTAAACACTATTCATCAAAATATCTAAAATACTATTCATCAAAATATCCAAAACACTATTCATCAAAATATCGGAAACACTATTTTAAAATATAAAAATATTATTTTGAAATTTAGGGGCTTACAGTAACACTAGTATCACTCTTGATACCAAGTTTTCTACTAAGTTCATATTGGGTTTTAACAGAAAATCAAAACCTTGCTTAAACAAATTTTGGAAACATGCATATACGAGAATCATAAGAAAAACATATTTTACAAAATGAGTTTAGAACAATTCTAAGTATTTACTACCAAGGAAAATAAAATGACAACAAAAACATTTTTGTTCAAGATTTGGCAAGATGTACTTGCCTAGGTTAAGCTCCAAGCCTAATCTTCTACTCCTCCTAGGGGGTTTAGACACCACACCCAAGGCCTCAAGGCCAAGCTGTTGGCAAGCTCCAAGAGGGATAGAAGGGAAGAAGAAATGAAGAGAGAGTGGAGAGAATGAAAAGAAAGAGGAGAGAGAAAGTGAAATGGTATATATAGAAGGGGAAATTAATCTTAGCCGTTGGATCGTGATCCATGTCAAAATATAAGTCAATCATGGCCATTCAAACAAAACCAAATATCCAATGGGTAATAGGGTGCATCTACACTATTCACAAAAATATCTAGACACTATTTATCAAAATATCCAAAATACTATTCATCAAAATATCGGAAACACTATTCATAAAAATATCTGAAATCGAAAATATCTAAAATGTGAAATATCTGTATGGACGGTATACCGTCAGTATACACCGGTATACTGGCGGTATGCCGGCCAAGGAGAAAATCTATAAGTTAGAAAAATTTTAAAGCATTCTGAAAACCAAGAAAATACGAAATACACTACAAAATACGTATCCGGATATAAATATCGATACTGTGAGACAAGTCTCACAGGATCGAAGATGCTCTAAAATAAAAGTTTGTCGTTCCTATGTGGCAACCAATTTTTTTTTCTAAACTCACAGTAGGGTTGGAGATGCTCGTCAAAAAAGTTCTGAATGTTTAAAGGGACACTAGATATTGTAGAATAGTATATTTCTTCTTCTCATTTCATCATATGGCAAGGGCCATATATATAAGGATAAGGGGCAACCCAAGGGTCATGAGTTACATAACCCAAGGGTCATGAGTTACATGATCCCAAGGGTCATGTGTAACTCATGACATAATGGTGAATAGTAAGGGTTTCACAACACTCCTCCTTATTCATCCATTTCCTTGGATTCACTTATGAAATACTTCAGGATTCAATAAGCTAATAGGGTGGATACTGCTGGATCCAGAGTAAACTTGGTTTGCCTCATTAAAACCTTGGCTGTGGAAAACCCAGTGGGAAAAACTATCAGTCCTAAGAAAAAAGAGTACAATCCTATAGTTTTACTCCCCCTGATCTATACAAGCTTCAGGCTTACAGGTCTTTTAGTTGCCTCATCCCTATTCCTCTTACAAGCTTTACAAAAGTACATCGTGGCAGTATTTTGGTAAACAAATCTGCTAAGTTATTACAAGATTGAATTTGTTGTATTTTGACTTGTTCCTTCTCTTGAAGGTCGTGCATCCAGAAGAATTTGGAGGATATGTGCTTCGTGTTGTCATTCTTTATGTATCCTTTCTGAAGTTGAGCTACGCATGCTGCATTATCTTCAAAAAGGGTAGTAGGCTCAAGTTTACCAGTCTTCAGGCCAGTAGATGCCAAAATGTGCTGAATGATGGAGCGAAGCCAAACACACTCCTTGCTTGTTTCATGGATTGCCAGGAGTTCAGAATGGTTGGATGAGATAGCCACACTGGTCTGTTTGACGGACCTCCAGGAGATAGCCGTACCACCGAAAGTAAATACAAATCCAGTTTGTGATTTCTCTGTGTGGGGATCTGATCTATAACTTGCATCTAAATAACCAAGTAAAGTGGAAGACCCACTATTCGGGTAATATAGTCCTAGGTCTATAGACCCTTGGAGGTAGCGCAGAAGATGTTTCACTCCATTCCAGTGGCGCTTTGTGGGCGCTGCACTGTATCTGGCTAATAAGTTAACTGAAAACACTATATCAGGACGCGTACAGTTAGCTATATAGAGTAGTGCCCCAATGGCACTTAGGTAAGGTACTTCAGGACCTAATAATTCCTTCCCCTCTTCCAGTGGACGGAAAGGGTCCTTCTTTACGTCCAATGATCGAACGACCATTGGTGTACTAAGGGGATGGCATTTATCCATGTGGAATTGTTTAAGTAATCTTCGTGTATATGTAGATTGGTGTAACAGGATACCACCCTTTAGGTGTTCGATCTGTAAGCCAAGACAATACTTTGTTTTTCCTAGGTCTTTCATTTCAAAAGTTGTCTTAAGGCTTTCAGATATCTCAGTGATCTCTGCAGGAGATCCAATGAGATTTAAATCATTGACATAAACGGCGACTATAACAAATCCTGTTCCCGATCTTTTTATAAAGATACACGGGCAGACTTTATCATTAGTAAATTCTTGCATAGCAAGAAACTCACTTAGTCTGTTATACCACATTTTTCCTGATTGTTTAAGACCGTACAATGATCTTTGTAACCTTACAGAATAGGTGTACCGAGGTCTATCTGTTTTCTCTGGTGAAATTTTATATCCTTCAGGGAGTTTCATATAGATATCTTTATCTATATTGCCATAAAGATATGCAGTCACAACGTCCATGAGCTGTATTTCTAGGCTTTTCAGAGAAGAGAGGCTGATCAGGAATCTGAAGGTATTCCCATCCATGACCGAAGAATATGTTTCTTCATAATCTATTTCCGGTTTCTGGGAGAAACCTTGTGGTACAAGGCGTGCTTTGTAGCGCACAACTATGTTGTGTTTATTTTTTTTTCTTGTGAAGATCCATTTATATCCCACAGGTTTTACATCTTCAGGTGTTTGGACTACTGGTCCAAAGACTTCGCGTTTCAAGAGTGAGTCCATCTCTACTCCTATTGCCTCGTTCCACTTTGGCCAATCGCCTCTGCGTTTACATTCCGCTAGAGACCGTTGATCGATGTCATCGTCATTTTCAGTGACATGAACGGCAATATTGAACAAAAAATCGTCGTCGACGACTGTGCTTTTTCTGTTCAGTACCTCTCCAGTACGTACATAATTTAATGATATTTCTCCTATTTGTTCCTCTTCAGGGGAAACTAGGAGGGGAGAGGTAGCTGATCTGAGCTCAGCATCCTGTGTTGGGATCTTCTTAATTTCTCCAGGGTTTTTTCTTTTACGAGGGACTTTGTCTCTCGAACCTGGTGGGCGTCCTCTTTTTAATTGAGGTATTGCCATTTCTGCTGCCGGCGGATTGCATCCATCTTTGGGGATGTCAATCCTAGCTGGCGTGTTGGCAGCAGGGACGTGTGATCTGACAATCTTCTGGTTATCAGTAAATGTATCCGGAAGTAGATGTACAGTGTTCTGAAGATGTAATATCTTCAGGATCTCATCTTCATATTGACTTGTACGCGGATCAAAATGAGACAAAGTTTTTGTGTCCCAAGAAATTGTCTTAAAAGCTTCTGGCTTCTTAGACTGTGTGCCCAGTTTAGGAAATAATCCTTCATTAAACTCACAGTCATCAAGACGTGCCTTAAATACGTCATCCGTCAGGGGTTCTAGGTATTTAATTATAGAGGGTGAGTCAAACCCAACATAGATACCTAATCGACGTTGTGGACCCATTTTGGTCCTCTGTGGGGGAGCAATGGGGACGTAAACAACACAACCAAAAACTCTCAAATGTGAGATATTTGGAGGTGAACCATAAGCGAGCTGCATCGGAGATAGAATATGACCTCCAGAAGGCCGTATTCTAATAAGTGATGCGACATGCAATATAGCATGACCCCAAGCTTCCACAGTCAACTGTGACTGCATCAACAATGGACGAGCAATCCATTGTAATCTCTTAATAAGAGATTCTGCTAACCCGTTCTGGGTGTGAACATGAGCTACAGGATGTTCAACTTCGATGCCAGTTGCTTGGCAATAGTCTTGAAAGACCTGTGAAGTAAATTCACCCGCATTATCAAGTCTTAATTTTTTGATATGGTTATCGGGGAAATGAGCCCGCAACTTAATTATTTGTGCCAATAGCTTAGAAAAAGCTAAGTTGCGGGTGGACAAAAGGCACACATAAGACCATTTAGTAGATGCATCGATAAGTACCATAAAGTACCTAAATGGATCACTTGCGGGGTGAATAGGTCCGCAAATGTCTCCATGAATTCTTTCTAAGAAGCTAGGAGACTCTAGTCCTACTTTCAAAAGGGATGGTCTCGTTATAATTTTGCCTTGAAAACAAGGTAGACACGAGTAATCATACTTCTGAAGAATTTTCAAGTTCTGCAGGTTGTGTCCACTGGATTGGCTTATGATTCGTTTCATCATAGCTGATCCTGGGTGACCCAGTCTATTATGCCAAAGTTTAAATTTTGGCGATGATTGACACTTCTGGTGCACAATCATGTTAGCTTCTGTTGATTGAATATGAGTATGATAGAGACCCGACGGGAGTCCCTTGAATCGTTCTAAGATAGTTTTTGAACCATCTTTTAGACGAGTAACATACAGATATTCTGCCTCATTTATTTCATTTGTTTCTAAGTGATATCCGTTTAAACAAATGTCCTTGAAACTTATGAGGTTCCTACTTGATTTAGGTGAGAATAGCGCATCTTTTATTACTAGTCTTGTTTTATTTGGGAGCAATATAATTGCTTCACCAGATCCTTCTATTATGTTTGATAGTCCTGATATCGTAATAACAGGACCGTCATAATCATATAAGCTATAAAAATAGCTTTTTTCTCGAAGGATTGTGTGCGTCGAGGCGCTGTCCACAAGGCATTCACACTTCATCTATAGATCTATGAAAAAACAACAACAAACCATCGTAATTAAAACAACGGTTTTGAAATACAATTTTTTGTTTAAAAAAAAAATTCTCTTATATCGATCGACGGACCGATATAGAGAGGTCAATAAGTTGCTTGCAAAAATACATAATTTATAAATACAATTTGAGCAAAAAATAATATTCGGTCATCCCCTTTCGGTATCTCTACGTGAATATGACCAGGCGGGAAAATGAGGGAGGAAGGTCACCGGGGACCAATTAAATACCAAGCCTCAAGTTCTTTCTGACATCATACCCAAATAGGTGAGCCTATTCAGAGAGACTTCGTAAAATTTTTTTTGTCAAATGTAAGAATAAATATCATTTTTCAAGAAATTTAAAAGAGAAGCATAATATGAAAATGCGGCAACAAGTTTTCAAAAGCATGAAATAAGATAGTGGCTCTAGTCGAGTAGGTCGTCGTTCTCGAAGTCTTCCGCCGAGAACTGAGTAGACGGCTGCTTTTCTACCAGATTTGTTTCAACTTGAGACTTCTGGCTCGCTTGATACAGATTTTGTAGATGTCGCGGGGTGCAACAGTTTCTGGACCAGTGTCCAGTCATGCCACATTTGTGGCATTTGTCCTCCCAATTTTTCTTGGGAATGGACATCAGTTCTGTGGTCTTCTTCCACTTTTTCTTTGTCCCACTTTTGCTGTTCTGGGGATGAAAGTTGTTCTGGGGTGGACTTCTGGCCGGCCTCTTATGGGCATTCCCCATGTTAGATCCGTCCTTATTTTTCTTCTGCTTCTTGGAAGAAAAATGAGCTTCTGGGAGAGGAGTTGAGCCTGCAGGGCGTAGATTATGAGTGGCCAAGAGAAGTTCTCTGTTTTGCTCTGCCATCATCAGGGTGGAGTGCAATTCAGAGTACTTTTTGAACTTTCGTTCACGGTACTGTTGCATGAGGATTGCGTCCTTCTCGTGGAAGGATGTATAAGTTTTTTCCAACATGCGATACTCCGATACTTCTTCACCACACAACTTCAGGCGTGAGGTGATATTATGGAGAGCTGAGTTGTACTCAGCTACGGACTTAAAGTCCTGAAGTCGAAGGTTTTTCCACTCATACCTTGCACGTGGGAGGATTACATCTTTTTGATGTTTATAGCAGTCCTCCAGTGCAGTCCACAATTCCTTTGGGTCTTCTACAGTGAGGTATTCGGCCTTCAGGGTCCGATCAATGTGTCTCCTGATGTAGATAATGGCTTTCGCCTTATCTATATCAGAGACGTTCACTGTAGAAACAACCACAGCAATGTCTGCTGTATTTCCCGTACCAGTGGCCGGAGCCGATGGAAGAGGAGTTGAAATTGTGGCTAATAAGCCCTGGGCACGTAAGTGGAACTTCAGGTCCACGTACCAGCTCAAATAATTTTTTCCAGCAGCATCGATCTAGTACTTCGAAATCGACACTCGCTATTTTGACCATTTTATCTATCATGTGAAAAACATGCATAAATTAAAATTAAATATTTATGCATAATCATAAATGTTACAGAGCTTATAATAAAAATATCACGGTGCTTAATAAAACAGTTCAGTCCAGAAGCTAATATGCAATCTGTCAATATTACAGTAAATTTTTTTTTTCGTTCGAAATTCGTTTTTCATTCCAGTAACTAAATCATGTTACAAGCAGCTATCAAGTAAAGCAAGAAAACATGATAAATAAAGTTTTAAACATGTTTCTTACATGATACATGTAAACAATCTGAAACAACTTTTCCGGACAAATCAATGAACATACAGGAATATTGACAAACTATGGGCGGTAACCAAATGGTCAAAATGATTATTATGCATGAAACTAAAACTTCATGTTAAGCACAGTCGTCAGCTTGTAGTATTAAGAGGTTTCATGGCAGTTTGGGGACTTCCTCAAAAGCAGCAGCAATCCCAAACCAGGACAACATAGCCCAAAAACCAGTCCGACCATTCCATCTCCTTTTGAGACGAGCCTTCTTTTTTCTTCTTTTCGGCGTGTTGCTTCTGCTTCTGACTTCTGCTTCTGCTTCTGCTGAAGATCGCCATGGCCGGAGTCCAGACGCGACGCGACACCGACTTGGACACCGACCAGGTCTTGTATTTCCTCTCTAAAATATTATGAACTATACTGAGTTCGATCTACTTGGAGCGTTTCTATACGTAAAGAAACACGGACACCCCGAGACTCGGAGCCGTGTCTGTGTCCCTCGTGTCGGACACGATACGGACACTTAACACAAGGACACCACCTAAGATTGATCTCATGATGAGCAGTATGTAAGAATTATGGCCCGTTTGGTTTGCAGGATTGGACAACGTAATGTAATTGGCATTACGTTGTCAATCTAACTCGAGTGTTTGGTTGGACAAAAAAAATAGATGTAATGTAATCGCGATTACAAGTTTGATTACATTACATCAGTTTCTTCTAAACTCAATTACATCATCAATTACATTACATCATAAAACCTATGTAATCGCAATTCAGTTTCTTCTAAATTTGAATTGGTATGCTATAATTTGGTCGTTTTGTTCGTTTTTGGTTATTTTTTGTCGTTTTTGTTTATTTTTTGTCGTTTTTTTTGTCCTTTTTGTTCGTTTTTGGTCGATTTTTTTGTCCTTTTTTTTGTTTTTTGCCATTTTTGTTCGTTTTTGTTTGTTTTTGTCCTTTTTTGTCGTTTTTGTTCATTTTTGGCCGTTTTTGTTATTTTTTTGTCGTTTTTGTTTGTTTTTTTATCGTTTTTTTTTTACCGTTTTTGGTCTTTTTTCGTTTTTTTTTCCATTGTTGTTCGTTTTTGTTTTTTTTGTCGTTTTTGTTCCTTTTTTGCCCTTTTTGTTAGTTTTTTGTCGTTTTGTTTTTTTTTTATATCGTTTTTGTTCATTTTTTGCCTTTTTTGTTTGGTTTTTTTTCGTTTTTTTGCCATTTTTGTTCTTTTTTTTATCGTTTTTGTCCCTTTTTTGTTCGTTTTTTGCCCTTTTTTTTTTCGTTTTTGGCCTTTTTTTGTCGTTTTTGTTTGTTTTTTTATGGTTTTGTTCGTTTTTCTGCCGTTTTTGTATGTTTTTGTTTGTTTTTTGTCATTTTTGTTCGTTTTTTGCCGTTTTTGATCGTTTTGGCCCTTTTTTTCGTTTTTTTGTTTTTGGTCATTTTCTTATCATTATTGGTCACTTTTGATGGTTTTCACGTTTTTTGTCATTTTTGATTTTTTTTGTCGTTTTTCTATTTTTATCGATTTTTTCGTTTTTGGTTTTTTTTTTCCGTTTTGTTTGTTTGTCATTTTTGGTATTTTTATTTTTTGTCTTTTTTTTTTCGTTTTTGGTCTTTTTTTTGGGCAGAAAACAAACCATTTCCCCCTTTTTTATTATTTATTTATATATTTTTTTCTTTTTTTTTCTTTTTTCTTTTTAAATTTTTGAAATTTTTTATTGATCAACTTTTTAAATTTTATGTTGTATTTTAAAAAAATATTAAATTAAAAATTCAATTACATTACATGGTAAACCAAACACATGAATGCAATTAACATTACATTACATGGTTTGATTACATGTTTCAACCAAACATAGTAATGTAATTGTAATTCAATTACATTACAAACTCAATTACATGACAAACCCAATTCCATTACGATTACGATTACATTACAATGAACCAAACGCAACCTTACTGTTGTGTTGGTGAATTTTGATAGGTTTTGGTTGAAGAGAAAGGGAACGCGAGGATCGCGACACTGAACAGGCCTAAGCAACTGAACGCTCTCTCGTGGGAAATGGTACTTTGATTGACTGTTGGGACATAATGAAGAAATAAAACAGGACAAAACTGTGTCTAGAAATTTTATGCTTTTAATTAATTCGATTATTGTGTTCCAGATTTCAAAACTTCTGAAGCTCTTCACGGATTACGAAAAGGATCCCAGCGTCAAGATATTGATTTTGAAGGTACTTCTCGCCGGAAGCTAATTGCTTCCATTATTTAACACAAAGGACCCAAATATTTTATTTGGAGACGTGCCATTTTATTCGTCGAAAATCTTATCTGAGTTAGCTTATAAGTTTAGTGTGCTTACATTTCAATGTGACATGGGAAGGTAAGATATCAGTTCTGATTATGTAGAAAAGTTTTCTGTGAGGTAGCGGAGATTCATCAACTTATCTATCGAAAATAAGGAGTTATTTTTTATTTGTTGTTGCATATTTCAAGTTTATTGGTCATGGTGGTATAGACGAGGTCTTAGCGGTTACCATTTCTTATGATACAATAAACAAGTTGTGCTGATGGTGGTTGTGGATTCAGATTTAGGGAGGAGGAAGATGATGGTGGGTTGTTGGATATGGATTTGGATGTATTTGGGGATGAGGAACGAGGAAGAAGATGGTGGTGTTGAGTTGGGGTTTAGGGATGGAAGGAGGAGGAAGATGGTGGTGACTTAGGATTTGGGCAAAGGTTATTATCATCAATAATTTGTCAATTGAGATAGTAGGTTGAAAAAGGGTTATCTTTTCTTATAATATGAAAAACAAGTTCTGATGGCTTTTGCAAAATTAAACGTATATATGTGAATTAGGGATATCTTTTCATTTAATATGATAAGCAAGTTCTGATGGGTTTTGCACAATTAAATGCATATCTTCTGCAGTTCAGTTCTTTTTGCAGTGGAAGTGTTTGTGGTCATTCTTTTATACCGACTTTCTGACATTTAGGAGCATTCTTTTTATTATTTAATTTGGATGATCCATTTATCTGTTGCATTTCATACTCACTTTTTTTTATTTACAAACATCCATATTGTGTCATGAGTTAGAATTGTTTTCATTTGAAAAATAGTATTAAACCTTTTTTTAGTATCATATTATGGAACTAGATATATGTTGGCAAATTTGGTGTATGCTGATTTACATGTTTTGAGGATTAGGTGGGTAAATGTTCCTACCTGTGTTTTAGATATAAAATTATCTGTTTATGTCCTCCATTTGCTTGAGCCAATGTCTTCCTGTGAAGCAACCTCTTGAGAACTCTAACATCCAGTTTCTTTTTACAATATTGGCTTGTTTGCACTTAATCCCCTCAAATTTTTGCTGTCTTAACTTTTGCTACCCTGACCTTTTTTTGTTTCTCCACATTTATACCTCAAGCTTCATTTTATCATTTAAATACCTTGAACTTTATGAAATCGTCAACAAAAAGAAAGTAAAAAAAAAACGTTGTTGACACTTCAAAAAGTGAATTTCTGGACATCCCATAAGCCGGTTCGCATATCACCAAACTCATACAAGCCCACGAAGGGTAGAATAGTCATTTGGACACCAATAGACCCATCCAAGCTTAACACGGACTAAACATGTTTCAAAATAGGCTAACTTTACCATAAAGTTAGACAAGCCTAGAAGGCTAGCTTCAGCACACATGCAAGTTAAGACACCCAATCGGCTAGCTCTGCTGCCCAAGCGATCTTTTTAATCGAAGTGTCAGCGTCGTTTTGTAAGCGAGCTTTTTAGTCAATATGACTAGTCCCACCATACATTGGCAAAACCTGGGCGAGCGAGGCTTGCCTCACTGTAGGTCTAGCCTCGCTATATGGCTATCCAGCTTCGCGAGACACAATCCGTTGCGTGGATAGCAGTTACAGGTCATTTAACCTATACTGTTGCAAACCAGCAGACAAATTTGTTGTGCAGATAGCAGTTACAGGTCATTTAACCTATGCTATTGCAAAACAGCAGACAATCTTTTCAAGAGAGTGCAAACTCTTATGGTCTGTTAAGGCCTACACTTGGAGAGACATCATCGATCAGACTGATATGAGCGAAGAATCGACTGAAGATCTTGATTCCCCCGAGGTCGAGAATAGAGAACAATACCCTACTCTGGCTAGATCTTCTCGAGCAAAAGTGAAGGATATTTTAGCCATTGACGTATCTGGAGGGACCCAGTCAAAGTTGAAGATGGGTAACTTCAATAGTGCTTCAGAATCCATGCCCCCGAGGCAGTACTCCTTCAAGGACGAGCACATTGTCACATTCTTCAACTTGCTTAATGAAAGTACAAGTTAAAGCTGCCAGAGATCAAGCAACCGGATGAAGTTGGACGAATTGATGACCATAACTACTGTTTGTTCCATAGGATGGTTTACTATCTAACCGCGATGTGTTACATCCTCAAGGATAAGATAAGATCTAAAAATTAGAAGCCGTCGTCTGAGCAAAAAGTCACAATATGGTGTCCTTGCAGTTTGGGAGATTTATGAAGGTAGGCAGTCAAGATGGATCGACTCCGATCACGATCGAGAAAATGGAGATATTCAACTTGATTCCCCCGAG
Source organism: Iris pallida (assembly GCA_029216955.1). Classification (NCBI taxonomy): domain Eukaryota; kingdom Viridiplantae; phylum Streptophyta; class Magnoliopsida; order Asparagales; family Iridaceae; genus Iris; species Iris pallida. The sequence continues at coordinate 29,050 of JANAVB010035757.1, forward strand.
GTCGAGAATAGAGAACAATACCCGTACTCTGGCTAGATCTTCTCGAGCCACAGTGAAGGATATTTGTAGAATAGAAATAATGAGATGATTATTATTGATGAGAGATTACATATATATAGGAGAGGCTAGCCTCCTCTCCTATTATTCTAAGCAATGTGGGACTAAAGCCCATTAACTAATAACTCTAATATAACACTTAACACCCTCCCTCAAGCTGGAGCATAGATGTCAATCATGCCCAGCTTGTTACATAAAAATTGAACCCGAGGACCCAAAAGAGGCTTTGTAAAGATATCAGCTATCTGGTCGCCGGTCCTCACATGTTGAAACTTTATCACTCCCTTTGTATATTCATCACGAACAAAATGAATGTCAATTTCAATATGCTTCGTCCGTTCATGAAATACTGGGTAAGTGGCAATGTGATAGCAGACTGGTTATCATACCATAGATCTGCCACTTGAGACCCTGCGTCTTCTTCCAGTTCTTGTAGGAGATGCTTCATATATAATATCTCTGACGTGCCATGAGAAATAGCTTGATATTCTGCTTCTGAGCTTGAGCATGCTATCACACTTTATTTCTTGCTCTTCCATGACACTAGATTTTCGCCAATAAATACTGAGTAGCCAGATGTAGACCATCTATCTGTCAGGCTTGCTCCCAGTCAGCATCAGTAAAGCACTCAATGCGAGTGTGTCCATTATTCTCCATTCAAATTCTTTTTTCTGGATTCTTTACTAGATAACACAGAATCCTGAGAACTGCCTGCCAGTGTGGAATTCTTGAAGAAGCCATAAATCTACTTGCAACACTCACTGCAAAAGAAATGTCCGGACGCGTCATAACCGTCAAGTAGTTGAGTTTTCCAACTACTCGACGATACTGATCTGATTGGTCATCAGGACCCCTTCGTCTGGAAGAACTTCGCCCCTGGATCCATAGGTGAGGTTGCTCCCTTTGCTTGCATCATGCCTGCATCATTTAGTATGTCCAACACATACTTTCTTTGAGACATTACAATGTTCCACTTATCCCGTGTGACCTCAATGTCCAAGAAATAGTTCAAGGATCCCATATCCTGGTTTGAAATTGTTCTCCAAGAAACTTCTTGAGACTTGAAATACCCTAGCCGTCATCTCCCGTGATTACAATATCATCAACGTAGACACCAAGGAGTATTCTTCCAGCAGATGTGTGTCAATAGAAGATTGAATGGTCCTTCTTTGATTGACACATGCCAAATTGAGTAACATGTGTAAATCGACCAAACCATGCACGGGATGATTGTTTCAGACCATAGAGGGCCTTCCTCAGATGACACACTTTATCCTCCCTTGCAACGACCCGGGAGGTTGCATCACATATACCTCTTCATCAAGATCCCCGTGGAGAAAAGCATTCTTTATATCCAGCTGAAGTAACGACCAGTCATATCGAATGGCCAAGGCCATGAGGACACGAATGGATGTCATTTTGGCCATAGGAGAGAATGCTCGAAGTAATCCTCACCATAGGTTTAGGAGTATCCTTTGGCCACCAGACGAGCCTTCAGTCGATCAAGAGTGTCATCCGGTTTCACCTTAATCGTGAACACCCATTTGCAGCCGACTGCCTGTTTACCAGTAGGTAAGTCGACTAAGTCCCAAATATGATTTTTCTGGAGAGCTTTCATCTCCTCGTTCATAGCAGCACGCCAACCAGGATGTCGGAGACCCTCCTCAGCGGTCTTGGAAATCTGAATCCTATCAATAGTAGCCACTAGAGACTGAGTGTGACTGGTAAGTCCTTTGTAGCTGTCAACATACAAGGGATGATTACGACAGGCACGATGATGACGTTCTGGAGGCGGAACCGCCGGAGCTGTTGGCAGAACTGGTGGAGCTGCTGGTGGAACAGATGGAGGCAACTCATTGGAGCCGGAGCTGTTGGTAGAACCAGAGGAGGAGGATTCTGTGGACGATGTCGGCAATGGCTGAATCGGTGTATGTGGACCATCTGTCTAGGAGACTGACTCGGTAAGGGAGGACACCCGTACGGGAAGCTGTTGTGTTTGAGAAGAAAATAACAAAAAATCCTCTTCTGGATAGACCAGAGGAGTCGGACCCGTTGATTGTGGGAGTGGTGGAAATTCTGTTTCTACAAAGGTAACATCCTGAGTGAAAAAATATCGCTTTAAAACAGGGGAGAAACATCGATACCCTTTCTGATCTTTAGGATACCCAAGAAAAATATATTGTATTGCCTTAGGATCTAATTTAGAAAGGGTTGGTCGGGTATCCCGAATATAGCATAAGCAGTCAAAGATGCAGAGAGGCAGAGGAATTCCCGTCCAGGAAAAAGCCTAGAAAAGGGAGAGCTACCATTGAAAACAGACGATGGCATACGGTTAATAAGATAACAAGCAGTAAGAACCGCATCCGACCAAAATTGCTTGGGAGTACGTGCTTGAAACATAAGAGCACGTGTTGTTTCTAATAAATGACGATTCTTGCATTCGGCTACACTATTTTGTTGTGGTGTATACGCACAAGAGGTTTGGTGGATGATGCCATTGAGGGCTAGATGTTTATCGAGATCACGAGATAAATACTCACGACCATTGTCACTCCAAATTTTTTTGATTGGAAGACCAAATTGTGTTTTTATTTCAGCATGAAAGTTGCATCAGATGTTAAATAATTTAGAGCGATTTTTCATCAAATAAAAAAAAGTGACACGTGAGTAATCATCGACAAAAGTAACAAAGTACTTAAAACCCATTGCAGAGTCAGTCGGACAGGGTCCCCATATATCATAATGCACCAACTCAAAAGGAGCGGAAGCAATTTTATTTGGACTCACCAGATAAGGAACCCGATGATGCTTAGCTAAACTACATGTCTCACAATGAAAAGTAGAGGGAATATCTAAAGATGGGTACATTTTCTGGAGAGCTTGGGACGATGGATAGCCGAACCGACAATGTAATTCAACAAGATCGAGTTTCATGCCGGCACAGACAACAGAAGGAGTTGCGTCAAACAGGTACAAGCCTCCAGCCACATGTCCCTTACCGATAGTCTTCCCAGTTTTCAGGTCCTAAAAAACACAACCATCAGGAAAAATGTTACCGAGCAATGTAGTTCAAGAGTAATTTGACTAATAGAAATTAAACTGAACGGGTTTCCAGGAGTAAGCAGTACAGAATTGAGTGACAGTCCGGAAGAAAGATTGGCACTTCCACGGCCTCGGACTGTCAGGAAATCGCCATTGGCAACAGTAATGCCAGAAGCACGACATACAGGTACATAATCATGTATCATACCTGCGTCACCAGTCATGTGAGAGGATGCACCAGAGTCAATGGGTTTCGCTATGCACGCGGTTGAGTATCCGGTTGTGGAACCAGACGTGGATGCTTCACCACGATGTTGAGCCTGGAAATCAAGGAACTCTATATATGAGTCCGAAGTCATCTGAATAGAGCGGACACCGTCATCAGGGACATCAGTGGTGATATTAGCAGCAGGTGATTTAGTGCATTGCCAATAGAAATGGCCAAGCTGACCACAGTTAAAGCATGTGCGCGGTCTTCCTCCATCACGACCGCCATTGCCTCGTCCTCCATCACAACCAGCATTACGGCCACCCGTCGGCCGCCATGACCACCACGAAATCCTGTACGTGCGGGCCCGAGAGCAGAACGATCAACAGGAGTATCACCCGGAGTGGTCTCAACGACTTTGGCAGCCCGAAGGACATGATAGTTTGCTTCCAACAGGGACGGTACATCAGATCCAGCAATAATCTGAGAACGAGCAGAGTCCGCATCAGGACGGAGAGAGGCGAGATAAGCCATGACATGAAGCTGCTCACGTTGAGCCCATGCTTTCCGACGTAAGAGATAATACGCAGTCGATCTCATCTGTCATAGCCTTGAAGGCCCGGAAATGATCTTTATGAGATTTGTCTCATTGATTTGCTCGGTACACACCAACGACCGAGTCATATATACGAGACAAATCACGTTTACCATCAAACGCTGCCGCAAACATTTCCCATAACTCCTTCACGGAGTCCGTATTTTGAACCATGTCTTCTACCGATGGTTCCATGAAATTCATCAACTGTGTAAACAGTCGACTGTCATCTGTCTCCCATTGCTCAGAGATGGGATCATCGTCTGCTAGATGGTTGTCAGTCAGATGTTTGGACAACCGCATTCCTCGAAGTGTCTTCTCGACCTTCTTTCTCCATGTCGAGTAGCCCTCTGGCCCTTCCAACCGTCGATCGACAAGTCGAATAGAGAAAATCGTCGTGCTAGTGCCTGCTAGTGTGTTGCCGACACTAGTATCTGTGGCACTGCTATTCGTCGTAGAGTCTCCCATTTGTCAGAGATTCAACTGTCGATGTGTTCTTTCCACTTGATAAACACAGCAACTCTGCCAATGCGCTAAAAACGGAGCCAGAACCGACATACGCGCATAGAAAGCAAGGAGTGTGGATCACAAGCTAGGACAGAGGGATAACCCATGGTAACCTCTGATAGATTCTGGTGTGAAGATTAAGAAAATAAACAAAGATTCATGCATAACAAACCATATGTGTGCTCTTTGTTAAATTTCAGCATTGATGGACAGAGATTCCAACAAATGTTTCTCCTCTGAGAATCCCAACAATGAAATTTTTTTTTAGGAACTAAACTAGGGTTTGGAGGGTGTGGGTGGCGGCTGATGGAAGGAGAGGGTTAGGGTTAGGGATGGGAGGCAGGGGGGGCGGATAGGGGGCGGGGGGGGGGGGGGGCGCACGGGGGGTGGGGGGGCAGCAGCAGCGGGGGTAGGGTTGGTGGGCGGGGGCGCTGACGGGGGGTCAGGGGGTGGGGGCGCTGACGGGGGGTCGGGGGGGGGGGGGGGGCAGCAGCAGTGGGGGGTGTATTTTTGTGGAGATTAGAATTTTGTGAAGAGAGGGAGAATGGGGGATGACGGCTAGGATTTTGGCTCTAATACCATGTAGAATATAAATAATGAGATGATTATTATTGATGAGAGACTTCATATATATAGGAGAGGCTAGCCTCCTCTCCTGTTATTCTAAGCAATGCGGGACTAAAGCCCATTAACTAATAACTCTTATATAACACTTAACAATATTCTAGACATTGACGTATCTGGAGGGACCCAGTCAAAGCCGAAGATGGGTAACTTCAATAGTGCTTCAGGATCCATGCCCCCGAGACAGTACTCCTTCAAGGACGAGCACATCGTCACAATCTTCAACTTGCTTAATTAAAGTACAAGTTAAAGCTGCCAGAGATCAAGCGACTGGATGAAGTGGGACGAATTGATGACCATAGCTACTGTTTGTTCCATAGGATGGTTTACTATCTAACCACGATGTGTTACATCCTCAAGGATAAGATAAGATATAAAAATTAGAAGCCATTGTCTAGCAAAAAGTCACAACAAATATGGCGTCCTTGCAGTTTGGGAGCTTTATGAAGGTAGGCATTCAAGATGGATCAACTCCGATCAGGGCTCTATAAGGCAAGCTTGTGTATATCAGAAGGTTCATTGCAAACCTATCTGACCGATGTCAACCTTTTACAAGGCTTTGGAAGAAAGACATCACGTTCGTCTGGGATGATACATGTCGACATGCTTTTGAGGACATCTAAGTAATATCTCACTAAGCCTCTAGTTCTAGTGGCTTCGTCACAGGAATATTGCTCTATGTAAGAGCTATGGATCATGCCTTGGATGCCTTGCTTGTGCAGAAGAACGAAGATTGTCATGAACAAGCTTCTTAACTACATGAGTCGAACCTTAATCGTAGCCGAGCACCGTTATAATCCGGTCGAGATGGAATGTCTAACCCTCATCTTTGCAATTCAAAAGACGCTTCATTATGTGGTTTGACAAGAGATCCATGTTATTTTTTGAGTTAATCCTCTTTGGATTCTCATGACAAAGCCCAGATCATTGAATCCCAAGTTGGCAAATTGGACTATACTATTGTCGCATACCACATGACCTTTTTATCCTAGAAGGTTATAAAAGTCATGCTTTTGCATATTTTCTGGTAGATCATCCAATTCCTGAGACTTTAAAGCTTTACGAAAAAATCTAGACGAAGACATTGAAGCCAATGTGACTTCGAATAATCAAGTGTGGCAATTTTTTTGACAATATGTCAAGAACGGGCCCCAAAGGCAAGATAGTTGCGGAAGTAGGGGTGGTATTCATCTCACCATAGAACCATGTGCTCCACTGTGCCTTCTCATTAATGGAATCCTGTTCCAACAATGTGGCATAATATAATGCTTTGCTTATCGGCCTTCAACTCGTCCGACAAATGTGGGTAGAACACCCGGAAGTTTATTGTAACTCCAAGCTGATTGTTAATCAACTCAGAGAAGAATACGAGGTACGCATTGAAGACTTGGCACCTTATCGCCAAGCCACCATAGAGTTGGCTAATACATTTGAATGCTTTCTTATTAGTCACATACCTCGCCTTCAGAATACAAAATTGTTATACTCACAACTTCTTTAACTTTACCTACTGGAACTAGCCAATTCGTCATAGTGACTACTTGTCAACTCTTCTGCATGAAGCATAGTCTAGAAATAAATGAAGTCCATGCAACTTAGGGATTGTCGATTCCCCCTTATCGATTATGTTGTGTATGGCATATTACCAGATGATTCCAAAGATGCGGCCTCTGACCGAAGACAATCTCTTCGTTTCTATTATGATGTGGTTACAAGAATGTTATACCGTCATTCGTATGATGGCACTTGTGGCACCCACCATCCCACTCCTAAGCTTTAAGACTGTCTGAGGCGACTTGGTTACTATTAGCTAACGATGATTGTCGACACAACGACATATGCAAAATGGTGTAAAGTGCGCTAAATCCATGCATATTTCATTCGCCAACCCCTAGAACTATTTCATCCTACTATCGCATCATGGCCATTTGCAGCATGGTGAATGTATATTATAAGGCCTATCTTCCCTCCATCATCAAGAGATTATTGGTTCACCTTTACAATAACCGATTACTTCTCCAAGTGGGTGGAAGCCATACCACCGACAGAAGTTAAAACCTCAAATGTGATTAACTTCATTAAACATCATGTTGTCTATTGTTTTGGTACCCCAGAAGAATCATCTATGATAATGATCCTCAATTTGTGACCTAGTCATTCTTTTGGTTTTGTGACAAATTTCGAATACAAAATGTAGCCTCAACCGTGTACAATCTTGCTGCCAATGGATTAACAGAGGCGTTAAATAAAACAATTATCAAGCTACTCAAGACGTCCGTCTTTTCGAATAAACGAGATTAGAATGAAAAGCTTGCGAATGTTTCTCGGCATACTGTACAACGGTTCAGACACCAACAAACAATACACCGTGATCTCTAGTACATGAGTGTAAAGTAGTCATACTCCCGGAGATGCAAATAGCGTCATGACACACAGCCTTGGCAACCAAGATGATGACATGAGATAATGATCTATTACGTTTTCAAGAGTTAGAAGCGCTTAATGAGAGGCGGCTGCACGCCCAACAACGCATTGAACTCAATTAAGCCTGAATCTCAAAGGTCTTCAACAAAAGGGTCAAAGAGAGGATCTTCCAAGTGGAATATATGGTTTTAGTTATCCGATGACCTCTGGTTATGATGCGTAAAACCAAGGCAAATTCCAACATAAATGGAAAGGACCGATTGTGGTAGAAATCTATTCAAATGGAGCCTATTTCCTTACAAATCCAAACGTGTATACACTTATGATGTCAACTAATAGTAAATTTTTGAAAAAATATTACCCACGATCGTATTAACATATACCTTTGATTGTGAAGTTGTGGCTCCCCAGCAAAGGTGTCCACTAAGACATGAGTTTTTCTCCCCAGCAAAAGCATCACCAAATATAGTGAATTGTCACTAGATGAAGATTTCTTAACACAATTTATAACATATAGATGGGGACCAGAGTAGTGACCGTGTGACTCCACCTCCAATTTCCAACAAGTGAAATTATACCTCCCTAGTCGAGTCGAGCTCCTACAACTAACTTCTAAATGGAGTAATTTTAATCTCCCCAATCTAGATCATTTTCTACTAGTCATGTTAATTATTACCTCTGACAATTATCTCTATAGTAGAGATATCACAAGTTTAACTCCCCTAGAGGAGATCACTCATTTTTATCGGAAGCAAGTTATCTCAGGTAATTGTTTGCTAATTTCTCCAATAAGGTTTTCAAATTTGTCATGTTAACAATTACCACTGACAAATCATCCTCTCACGAGATTTTCCAGCTGATCATGTCCCATCTAATTTGATGGGTTGTTGGACTACACTTCTATACGAAGATCATGAGTTCCTATGCTCAACTAGAGAGCGAAGCTAGTAGCCTCAATGTACAAGTAGCTTCCTGGCATGCGAGCCTTGCATCACAACAAGCTAATAACTTTACTGATATCTAACTTTTCATAAGCTTCTTTGGTAGCTAGTCCTGCAGTACGCTTAGCTTCGCTGGAAGCTGAATTCGCCAAGACATACCAAAGACGTGTTGTTGATGGCATTCCCGATGGACGAACGAAGACGAAGGACAAGACTCAAGCTTTGGAACATGTTCAGTAAATGCAAATATACTATTCAGGATATGGATAGGCATCATATCTGGGTAAGCTGTGTGAAAGATGGTTCTGCTTGTGCAAGTGGATGAATGACCTCAATCATAGCTTCTGGTTACGGTGATTTTAAGTATTTCAAAATCCAGGTCAACCTATTGTGGATTTTCGAAAAATTTAATGGAGTTTTCGTTAACACTTCAAGGAGTAATCCTCGGACAACTCATCATCCCGTTTGCGTACCACTATACTCATACAAGCCCACAAAAGTTACAATCGTCATTTGGACACCAATAGATCCATCCAAGCCCAACATGGACGAAATATGTTCAAAATAAACTAACTTTGCCATTTATACAAAGACAAACCTAAAAGGTTAGCTTTGCTACACATGCAAGTTAAGACAACCCAATCGACTAGCTCCGCTATCAAAGCGAGCTTTTGAATCGAAGTGTCAGTTCTTGCTATGTAAGCGAGCTTTCCAGCAAGCCAGTATGACTAGTCCCGTCATAAATCAATTGCCATAAATTGGCAAAATCTGGGCTAGCGAGGCTGGCCTCGATGTAGGTCTAACGTTACTATATGGCTATCCAGCGTCGCTAGATGCTAAATCCGTTGCACGGATAGCAATTACAAGTCGTTTGACTTATTCCCCTCTCTAAAAGTGAGAATCTAGGAACCTACATTCTTAGTAGGTTGTTATTGCCCTTATAAGCCTCGTGTACTAGTGAGTTAGTCTCACAGGCTCTGAAGGCTTCTAACCTCGCTGTAGGCTTTTAACCTCGTCGTCTAGGCAGTTACATGGGACATT
>JANAVB010035758.1:0-52082 GCA_029216955.1 Iris pallida
ACTTTCTGACATTCATCATTCCAGACAAAAGAAACACCTTTCTTCTAGTTTTTGAATGGTCTGCATCGTCCTGATTAAATTAGAGATAAATCTCCTGATATAGCGATCCTTCTTTGAAATCCTCGTAGCTCTTTTAAGGTGCGTGGAGGACGCATCTCTTGGATGGCTTTGATCTTCTCGGAATCCACGTGTATACCTTTAGAGGTAATGACGAAGCCGAGAAATTTACCACTAGACGCCTAAGAAGGACTTAGTAGGGTTCATCTTAATTGATGCTTACGCATTAGATCAATATAGTCTTCAAATCTTGGATATGATCTTCCTTTTGTCGACTTTTGACTGCAATATCATCAACTAGCATTCGGCTGTTTTCCGCAAATGTTCACAGAATATAGTGCTCATAGCTCGTTGATAAGTTGCTCCTGCATTCTTGAGACCGAATGGCATAACTGTATAATAGTATGACCGATCGGTGTTCTGAAAGAAGTGTGCTTCTCGTCATCTGGAAACATTTTAATCTGATTGTATCTAGAATACCCGTCCATGATGACATCCGTTCAAATCCACATGTATATCAATCATGACATCAGTGATTGGTAGAGGGAATTCGTCTTAGGGTATGCCGCATTGAGATCGCGAAGTCTATGCATACTCTGATCTTGCCAGTATTTTTAAGGACAAGAACTATGTTAGCCACCCAATCGGGATGTTGTTCCTCTCTAAAACCCGGAGGTTATGAGTTTATTGACTTCAGCTTCAATTGCATCCATAATGTTGACGAATCGTCGCTGTTGTTGTTTGACCGGTTAGCATTCGACAAGATATTGAGCTTGTGAGTTACAATTTGTGGATCAAGTCCTGGCATATCTTCATAACTCCAAGAGAAGATATCGATGTAGTCACGAATGAGTTTGATCATGTCTACTTATCAGTTTCAGAAAGACTTTCACTGATGAATATTGGTTTGTAGAGCCCTTTCACCAACATCTATTTGAACAAGTTTGTCTTCAGTCGAAGGTTCTTTTTGCTCGAAACGAACTCCCATTGATTATCTAATCTTTGGGGCCCATTGTCTGATTCAGGTGAGAATTCAAACTCCTTCGTCAGTTTCACACTTTCTTCAGAATGGTCAATGGAAACCATGTGGAGACAGAAGGTTGCAATAGAAGTCACCGATACTGGATCGGAATCCCAAAGTGGTACTAGAGAATCAATCTCTTATCTTCGTCACTCGGGTCTTCATGGATAATATGATAAAAGAAGTAGGAGCTATATAGCCCAATCCGAATTCGTCCTTCCATATTCAGAGGAGGAATACGAACAGGCATTTTTCTTCCCTTTCCACTATTGAGGCCAGTCCTGAAGGCATAGCCCATATTTTTGATGAGTCTTTAGATTGCTGACTATAACGACGTAGTTTAATCCAGTATCATCATTTTTGTCTTCATCTCTAAATCAGAAGGACTTTGGGGCCCTTTATAGAAAATGGAATGTCTCCTGGCTTTCTGCGCTGGGAACTAGAAGTATGAATTGTACAGTTCTAGGGATACATCTGTAGAACAGTCTGTACAACCCCTATGGTTATTGCGTTCAAGTCATCAACAAATGTAAAAACTATGAACATAATTACACACATCAGCATACTGCAGAGATGGAGACTTTTTATTAAATGTAAAAGTAGCAATATTTACATTGGAGAAGGCTGAGCCTTAGAGATTTTAGCCAAGTCAATGACTAAAGGGGAGAAGAAGAACGAGAAGAAAGCGTTGTTTCGATTAAGATCGATACAAATGGCTCAGAAGAGGTGAGCTCCCTTAAAGCTTGAGATGGAAGAATAATCCACCCTCCAACTGGAATTAGCAGAGTATCCTATTTCATATGTGGAGATGCAGGAATTGCAGTACGCCTACTGACAGGAATAATCATTGTGTCTTGAGCAAACGAATGAGGTAACGGAGAAATCCGTCCACTCCCGGAATGATGAAAGAACCTTCTTCAGAGAGTTTGGAAGATTGTTGCTGAGTAGTTCGACCTTTAACAGGAATTATTAAGGTCTCACTTTGTGAATCCTCTTTCTCCATAGCTTGTATAACCCTTGTATACTCTTCTTTGTACATTCGGGAATCATTAAATAAGCTTCGACCCCATGGAAGGGATTTATATCAGCAACTTCTTTTTGTACTCTTCCATTCTATCAATGTATTTAAAACACTGATGAAGAGTAGAAGGCACCACATTATTTTATGAAGAAAGGGCCTCCCCAGAAGAAGATTATAGGATCCCACGATCTCAATCACATAGAAAGTGACTTTGGATCTGAAATCACCTATTTGAAGCTTCAGATGAATCTTTCCCAAAGGCTCGCTTCGGCTTTGATTGAATTCCAGGATAGTAGTAACCGTCTTGGAGAGTTTGTGAAGAGGGATTTTTAGTTCATCCATAAACTCTTTGGCATTATGCTTATAGCAGACCCTGGATCAATGAGGATACGATCTATCTTCATTGTATCGATATAACCGGTGTAGTAGAGAGCCGATCATGTCGATTATCCTCCATGCATCTCTTTGTAAAGGTGATATTTGGGATAATCTCCAATACACTGTTGTAATGTAAGCAAGTGGCAGGTTCTGCATCTGGCTTCTTCAATTGTGCAAGACAAGAATCAGCTTGTAGAAGTGCTTCACTTAATGTCTCCCGAGTCTCTTTGGAAAGACGTAGAAGTTCAAAGAGGGACATTCTAGCTGGAGTATTAGCAAGCTGAGCTAAAATGTCGAAATTATAAGGCTTCTGAAGTCCAAGAGGAGAGGACTTCTTGATTGGCTTATCAAACCGAGCCTGTTGTTTGCCTTTCTCCAGAGCTGTAGGCTTGGGAGGAATAGGTTCAGTGGATGATTCTTCTTCAGGAAGAACATTAGAAGCATCTTTATCAGCTGGAGAGATATCAAGAGGATCCTCAGGATCTTGGAATAATCCTTTAGATAAGGTTTCCCCGTTCGAGTAGCACTAACAAGTGCTTCTTCTTTCTCTTTGGCTCTGTATCAGGAATAGATCCAAGAGAAGTCATATGACATGACTTTAATCTTTCCAGCCTTCTTGGACTTTCGAGAAGTAGTCTTTTGAGGAGAAGGCGATTCAAAATCTACCACGATCAGGATGGATCCACATGATTTTCCCTATTTCCAAAGTGATTGGCACTAATCCTTCAGACTGTGGAGGGAATGTTCACTATCTCAAGAGTTGCCTTGGGAATAGGAACGATCCTACTTTCAAGGAGTTGAGGAGGAAATCTTCGAATTGCATAGAGACGACGTTAGGTGACGGTCTTCTCTTTTGGAGTAAGAGAGATAGCTCCAGATTTAATATTTCTTGGATCTTTCTATTCAGTACATAACATGTACGAATTGTGTGACCCAACATTCTGTGATATGGGCAGTATTTGGGATGATCTGTTTTACCAGCTTTATCAGGTTTCTTGATCTCAGGTATTGTATCTTATTACCTTTCAGACATTCAAAGATACCAAGGACATCGTCGTCATCGAAAGAGTATTCTTCTTTGGGGCGATGTTCTTGGTTGTTGAGTTGTAGGAGTTTGAACAGGATACATCTTTACTCTGAAGATTAACTTCAAGAGTTTCTTTTCCCTTGCGAGCATTGTTTTTATTGTTAGTACCTTGACCTGTTTCTTTAGGAGTCATCTGCACTCCTAAACCTTTGAAGGTTTCAGCACTAATTTCTGTGGCCTTGGTACTAACTATGAAAGAAGGCCAGTCTTGGAATTGAGTGGATCCTGTCCACATGCTGATAATTGGCAACAAGTTTGATTCGCATGTGTCGATGGTGACAGCATCAGGAGTTCCAAGAGGCATCTTCAGAGCTTCTCTTCGAAACCGTTCAATGTACTCTTCTGTAGTTATTATTTTCTGCTTGATTCTAATAAGAGCAGACATAGTCATGTCATTGAGCCCTTCATAGAACCGTTCAAGTAACATCTGTTTGAAACCGGAAAATGAGGTAATGCTCCCATCTGGGAGACTTCTATACCATTCATAAGCCGTTCCCTTGAGACATCTAACAAACCCGAGTAAGGAGGGCGTCGCTTGGTTGCAGCTGATCATCATCACTTCAAAGTGATTAATAACTGACTTGGAGAAGTGGTTCCATCATAGAATGAGATAGTAGGAGGCTTGTATTTAGAGGATACGATACTTGCTTCCATTCTATCGGATAAGGTTGTTTGATGCCTAACCTTTGTAAACCATCTTTCTGTTTGAATGCCTCGAATTGAGTTTGAGATTCCTCAATTCTTCATTAACAACTTCGGAAGATTGTGGAGTTGTAACTTATAGAGAATAGTTGGGAGGAGGACAGCATTGTAAGCACTACCCCCAGCTCCAGAAGACTAGGGTTTGGTTGAGCTGGCCAGGAGTATTGGATTGTACTACTGGAGAACTTGTACTGGACTCATATCAGTGTCAGTTGGTATGGCATCTGGTACAGTCTGTCGATTTTGCATCTGTGTTGCCATGAGTTCATACATCGACTTCATAGTATCAGCCATAGACTTCATTTGTTGTTCCAAAGAAGCAATTCTTTGATCTTGAGGAGTCAAGGAAGAAGAAGGTTCATCAGTATTCCCATCAACCATATAAGTCGTGACTGTACGAGGAATTATTGATGAACTAGTGGATGTTGTTTGTTCTGAATCATTGCTTTGTGCATCAAAGTCAATTATAGGAGAACAACTCCCAGTAGGAAGAGGTGGGAAGTTAGATTCTCCAAGGAATTCAGAATCATCTTCAGAGATCAAATTTTTTTAACTAGAGGCCAGGACTCTTGCTCTGGTATTTCTATATACTCCATCTGGACTATCAACTCTACCCCCAGTATCCCGAGAGGTCATATTGACAGAAGCAAATAAAGGCTCATCTCATCAGGCATAGGTTCACACTGAATCCGATTGAAGACAGATTGTCATTTTGTTTGACATCTGCATACATTGTGACTCTTGGCTGGAAGTCACATTCATGATCAATATGGTCATAAGCCATTGATTGACATCTCATTGAATTATGACTCTTGGATAGAAGTCACATTCAGCATGGTTCTTTGTCACAGAATTACTCCTCCTTTTCTGTTGAAGATATTCTCGTAAATCTGTTTGGGAAGATTGAGGAGTATATTTCCTATTCTTGGGTCTTGATGGCTCTTGATTATATAGAGAATGATTAATATGAGCCACATAATTTCTTGCATACTCTGCATCCGGATATTTTATCCTTGTTTCCAACTGGTATGGTTTCTTAACACCAGAAGTGTTAATTTTTGTTCTTAGATCAGTTGGAGGTAACACATTAGTTTTAGAAACATGGAATTTTCCTTCTATTGATCTGGATATTTGCAGAGAAGGAAGAGTTGAACCACCCCCTTGATTAGGAGTTGGTAACAGACCTTTTCTAGACAATTCTGTGCCCAATTTGAAGAAGTCATAGAAGAAGACATTAAGGAATGTTTCTTCTTAGACTCATTCAAGTTTTGAGACATAGAATGTCCAGAAGGAAGAGTAGTCAAAAGACCATCTCCTTTTCTTTGACTAACAAAATTGTCAGTCAAAGCTGTTCCTGAAGTAAAGACTACAGGAGCAGAAGAAACAACTAAAGAGTTATTCCTTTTCGAAGGGACTTTGTGTGGAAGACCACCCCCAGTTCTAGTAGAACTTGTCAAAGAAGAGAGATAGCTAAAGAGCTATTCTCTTAGATAAAGTACACGCTGAAACAGGCTTGGTTAAAGAACCAGTGCTGTTGGCGTGACTTTTGACTTTGGAAATACATGCTGGAACAGATTTGGCTAAGGAGCCAATATTGTTAGCGTGATTGTTGATTTTAGAATTACACACTGGAACAGACTTGGCTAAGGAACCAGTGATGTCAGCGTGACTTTTGAGGTTGAAATTGCACGCTGGAACAGATTTGGCTAAGGAGCCAGTACTGTCAGCGTGACTTTCAACTTTGGAGACACACACTGGAACAGATTTGGCTAAGGAGCCAGTACTGTTAGCGTGATCTTTGATTGCTGTCATCTTCGAGCGCACAAGAGTATGCGTGCTTGCAGTAGAGTTCTTGCCAGTGTTAGGAGTAGACACTGTGGCAGAGACTTCACCATTGGCTGCCAACTGATTCTTAGGGACATAGACAGAGTGTCACTTCGACTTGGCAGTGATGATGGAGGCTGTAGTGGGCTTACCACTCTTAGCCCGCTGCATTTCTTCATAGGCGAGTTGATCGAATTTGATCGTCATCACCTTCTTCGTCGAGCCGATTGACGAAGTGTCGCATTGAGTTATTGCCATCTCAGAAGAGGAGATGGTTTTCCCCAGCAGAGTCGCCAATTTGTTTTCCATAAATAAATTTATTTATTGTGTATCTGAAAAAATTACAACTGTAGAAATCTGATCTAGAAGACGATCACTTTATCCCTTGGACTATGCGAAAAAGAAAAGCTCTCAAAATTTTGACAGTAGATAACTATTTATCTGTATAATGAATGAGAAAAAGAACTCTATTTATAGAGTCAAAAATAATAACTGAAAAGATAACTGTCTTCACAGCCTGTGCTTAGTTGAAAATCATGCAGGATTTAACATACGTAAGGTTGTGAGCAGTTACTGGACGTGGCCTGTAACTGTTGAACACATGGCAATCATGCATGAGTCGTGTGCAAGTTACAGGACACGCAGGCGAGAGATCAGTGGCATGGCTGCCACGTACTCCAATTTGATGAAATCCATGCAGACTTGTTGAAGACGAAATCCACGCAGACTCGGGGTAGAAAGCTTCAAAATCCACACAAACTTGGGGCAAGAAGCTTCAGGATCCACGCAGACTTGAGGCAAAAAGCTTCAAAATCCACGCAGACTTGAAGAAGAAAACTTCAGAATCCACGCAGATTTGAAGAAAAGCTCAAAATACACGCAGACTTGAGATAGGACTGCTAGCTGTCTTGATTCAACGTGCCTCGACTGACACAAAATCTCTGACAGTGATTGCTTTTGTCAGTCGTATTAAATGACAAGAAGCTCTTTTGGTATGCCAACTTGACGAAGGTTGAGTCTTGCTGAAGAAGATTTCGAAAATCATGCAATAGATGGCTGTGATCTCTCGAATTCTGTGCATACGTGGCATACGAAGAGACATTCTTCGACTGTTGTGCTGTCAGTCATAATTACTCTCTGACAAATGATGAGCTGTCTCCCCAGCGTGATTTGTAATATTGTCTGGATCAACTGAGCGTGACTTTTGACTCTGTCCTGATCAACTCAGCGTGACTGTCATTTTTTAAAGGCCTACAGTTGTAGGCTTGAGTAAGTTAGGCAAAGTTATGTCGGTCGACCTAAGTCATTCCAAGTGCTGTCCCGTTCTTTCTGCGGCTGTCAAGTTAAATAGTCCTACGATCCCAAGGCCCGTCATATGAGGTATGACTTGTCAGTGGCTCTATCGTGGGGCTTGATGCTTGACCAGACTTTGGCAGTCAGATTATTATATGTCCTTCTTATGCAGAGAGACTGATTGCATCCCCAACAGAGTTGCCATCGTGTTTGCCATTGATTATAAAAGAACAGAACAGTTTTATGGAAGGACTGGACTTTTACTTCATAACACAAACTCGCTTGTACAAAGAAAGCCTAGGGACGAAAACCTAGGTACAACAATCTAAGTACAATTGTTTATTTTTTTCTGGGGGGTGACGGTAGAGGCTCGGGAAAGCGACGGCAGCTCTGCCTTAGTCCTTGGACGATCGGACGCAGCTTCTGCTCGGGGAAAGAAATGCTTTTGCTCGAATGTGGATCGCTCTGTGTCTGGCTCTGTGCGTATATCTCTGTGCTCCCTCTTGTGTTTTATCTTCCCTTCTTGTCCACTACTTGCAAGGGAATAACACCTTGCTATTTAGAGGAGTGGGGTGTGATAATTAGGGTTTGCAGTGATTGTACTTTAAACAGAGGGTGGCCAAGGATTTGCTAAGATTTGCCCTGATCTTGATTTTATGTTGATTGCAACAAATCTGCATCATTTGTTGGGGATTGATCCGGGTAATTATGATGATTGTAATAAATCTGATTTATTTGGGATTTGACCAAATCTGGACGGTTATGTTTATTGCAGCAAATCTGAGTTATTGAGATTTGATCGACTCCTGCCACGTGTCCTTTATTGGCTGCAATAAATATAAATTATTAAGATTCGATCAGCTCCCACCACGTGTCTCTAATTGACTGCAATAAATATGAGTTATTAAGATTCGATCAGCTACCGCCACGTGTCCCAACTGCTGCGTGCCGCATGGAGGACTGTCATGGTTGGGCCGCATGAGTGTGGCCTCGTGTCAGAACCGCATAAGGGTGGCCTTATCTGAACCGCATGACGATCCTTTAATCTGAGCCGCATGAGGGTGGCCCTTTGATCTGAACTACATAGGGGTAGCCATATGATCCGAGCCGCATGAGAGTGCCCCTATGATCTGAGCCGCATAGGGATAGCAGCCGCATGGGGGTGGCCCTATGGTCCGAGCCGCATGGGAGTAGCAGCCGCATGGGGGTGGCGGCCGCATGAGAGTGGCAGCCGCATGGAGATGGCAGCCGTATGGAGATGGCAGCCTCATGAAGATGGCAGCCGTATGAAGGTGGCGGCCGCATTAAAGTAGGTAACCGCATAATGAGCTTCGGAATTGGTGGATTTGTGCCAGCTATAAAGATTTTCTTCATTTACCTAGGATAGTGTCATTATGTCAGAGTCATCATTACAGCTTTATGTCAGAGCTGTCAATGCTCATTTATGTCAGAGCTGTCGTGTTATGTCATAGCATTGAATAAGACCGCTGTTTGATAGCCAGCTGTAGAGGCGAACCGCATAGGACCACATGGCATTAAATGAGGCCACTGCATAGAGCCGCATGGAGCTATGGAGATTTCTGAGCCGCATGAAACTCTAATGAACTTTTGATCCGCATGAGACTCTCATAGTCTTGAGCCGTATAGGATTTCCTGTTCATTTCCATGCTTCTATAAGACCCCCTTCAAAGTTTTCAATTTGAAAGATTGAAATACTTTGAATGAGAAGCATGACTATGTCCACATAAGCTCTCCTGGTCGCATAAGGTATTCTGGCCGTATGGACTTCCTAGCCGCATGGCCTTCTTGGTCGCATAGACTGCCTGGCCGCATGGACTGCCTAGCCGCATGGACTGCCTAGTCGTATGGACTGCTCTGGCCGTATGGACCGCTCTGGCCCATACTATCCTTTCTGCCACGTAGGCGTCATTAATTACTTTTGATTCGTTTTGATTTGGAGCTGTCTTTTGGGGCAGGAGGTCAGATTTGCCTCGATGACCGAAGCGTCAATTTTGCTCTTTAGGCGGCCCACGAATCGAAACGTCCGTTGGTTTATGAGCCCCTGTCCGCCTGGCCATTTTCTAACTTTGTTTCTTTTATCTTAGATTCTTGCAGCATCCCTGCCGAAGGCTGAGATCATTGTGAAGGAGGAGCTGCTGCCTCCTTTCATCAAACAAGAGTCATCGTTCGTTAAGGAGGAGATGATACCAAAAATGGAGGAACATAAAGAAGAGCTGGCGTCTATAGGGGAGGAAAACACTCCCAATATTGAAGTTGCCGTAAAGGAGTAGCCCCAGTCTGAAGGTGGTAGTATTGGGAGTTCTGTCCCTCCTGTTTCGGACGAGGATCTTACTCAAATAGATCCTTCATATGAAAAATGGTTGAGGGAATGGTATATGCGTTCCCACAACTAGGATTCGTGGGCTCCCATAAATGTCCGTCTTTGTCTTGATATTTCTGTCTGTCTTTAGCTGTAGTTGTGTTTTGCTTCTTTGGTCATCAATGTAATCTTTTTTCTTCTTGTTTGAAACGATGGAGAACTTTTCTGGCTTGCTCATGAGATGTAGTCATGTGAATGTAACTGATTTTGATTGAACAGAATACATTCGCTCTATTCTTTGCTTGCAGTAGTTGCCCTAATGGAAGATTTTTTGTGGACCTATTATCCTTGGCGTACTCCAGTCTTGGGTACGGCTAATAAGTCGAGAGAAAAACCAACATACTTACTCAGAGGTAATGAGGACATGGTAAATATGAGGGTTTCTTCGATGGAGCCTTCCCATTCAGAGGTAATGAGGACATGGCAGGAGTGGACTTCATGAAGGGTACATAGAACAACTCAGAGGTAATGAGGACGTGGAAGTTCTACGTGAGGGACGGTTTGTTTTTGATGGAGGGAAAACAACTCAGAGGTAACATCGACGTGGTTGTTTCAGGAAATTTGTGGATCTGTTACCCTTTTTATGCACTAAAATTATGGGTATTGGATCATGGGGAGGGGGCTCTTTTAGGAAGAAAGTTCAGAAGTATGATCATACATGACTTACTACCTAAAAGATGCGATATAGATTTATCTGTAGCGACCAAAATGTGAGTTCAGCGGTACTTGCTGGTACATAACTCAACAATCAGGGAGATTTGGAGTCAGAATGTGAGTTCAGCGGTACCAGGGGGTACATAACTCATCAATCAGGGATATTTTGAGTCAGAATGTGAGTTCAGCGGTACCACGGGGTACATAACTCATCAATCAGGGATATTTGGAGTCGGAATGTGAGTTCAGCGGTACCGGAGGGTACATAACTCATCATTCTGGGATATTTGGAGTCGGAATGTGAGTTCAGCGGTACCAGGAGGTACATAACTCATCATTCTGGGAAATTTGGATGAAATATGAGTTCAGCGGCACCAGAGGGTACATAACTCAACAGTCTGGGATATTTGGAGTCGGAATGTGAGTTCAGCAGTACCGGGGGTACATAACTCATCATTCTGGGAAATTTATATGATGTCGTTTCAGACATAATACTTCTTCAGAAACTTGCCGTTGATGGGCAACATAAGCAAGTGTCCATTTTGTTTTGCGAGGCAGAATGTACTATTGGAGAATACAGCCTCGATGACAAATGGGCCTTCCCACTTTGGCTGGAATTTGCCGGCGGTTTTGTGTGTCATAACCATCGGCCTTCGAACTGCCAGAACGAGATCACCAACTTGGAATGTTCTGATTTTAACCTTCTTGTTGAAAGCTCCCGAGATACGTACTTGGTACAGCTAGATTCGTTATTTAGCTAACAGGCATTTTTCATCTAGGGCCTCCAACTCTTATAGTCGGCGATGGTGATTATCATCTGTTGTCAACCGAGTAGGGAGAGCGACGCGGAGTGAGGGAATTTGAGTTTCAAGTGGGAGAACAGCCTCACTTCTATATACCAGTGAGAATGGTGTGTTTCCGGTGGCCGTCCGTACTGTAGTACGGTACGTCTATAAGCATTCGCCGAGCTTTTCATTCCAATCGCGTTTGTTTGATGACATAAACTTCTTGAGAAGCTTGATGATTGTTTTGTTGAATGCTTCAGCCAGACCATTAGCCGTCGGGTTGTACGGTGTTGAAGCAACATTCTAGATTCGGTGTTTGTCGTAAAATCGATAGAAGGCGTGGCTTGCGAACTGCGGACCGTTGTCGTGGATGATCCTTCGGGGCAGTCCGAAGTGATAGATGATGTGATGCTTGAGGAAGCTGATCGCGATGGTGATTATTCATTTGGAGAAGTAATCTGTGATCGCGAGTATGAAGCGATGTCCTCGGGACGAAGGCGGAGTGATTGGACCAATGATGTCCATTCTCCATGCTTCGAATGGCCAGGATGCCACCGTCGGATGTAGAAACTTGGATGGCTGGTGGATGAAATTAGCGTGGACTTGACGGGCTTTGTATTTTCTTGATTAGTCTATCGCATCGGCAACCATCGTGGGCCAGTAATAGCCCATTCGGCGAAGGCGGTCTTACAACTTTGGGCCAGGCTGGTGGGCCCCGCAGACGCCATCATGAGCTTTGCGTACAGCTTCCTTGGCTTCTGTATTTGACAGACACTGAAGCATTAATCCATTGTATGATCACCGATACAACATTTTCGTCTCTGTATCGTAGAAGAATCTGAGGGAACGTCTTCTGATAGAAGTGGCTTCCTTTGGATTCTCTGGCAGAATGTCGTAGACTACGAAGTCTATGAATGGTTGTCTCCAGTCTGGTGCTTCGTCAACAGTCAGAGCGGAGTAACTCTCCACACATTGAACATTATTCTTGGGACAGACCAATTCATGGTCTATTATGTCAACCAAGTGGTGAGCATGATTCAGAACTGCTAAGGAAGCGGCAAGGCCTGCTTGGGCATCGGCTTCAATATTCTGGAGTCTGGAAACATGTTCTATAAAGAATCCTTCCGAGGACGAGATGATGTCGATCGTTATTTGGTGATAAGGGATCATATCTTCATGGTGAACCTCGTATGAACCCCGGATCTGATTGACGATTAACTGCAAATCGTCGTATGCTTCAAGATACTCTACCCCCAGCTCCTTTGCAAGTCGGAGGCTAATGACCAAAGCATTTTACTCGACCACATTGTTTGAACAGGGCTCCGTGAGGGAGTAGGCCTGATTGATCACCAACCCAGAAGGAGAAATCAGTACCACTCCGACTCCAGCGACGATGTTGCCCTTGGGCCCAGTTCTGGAAGCGCCGTCGAAGAACATTCGCCAGATGGCATTATGGGAAACCGCATTCGAATTGGTGACCTCATCTGGAATATCTTCGTCGATTCTGGTTGACTCCGAACCTGGATGAGCTGCTAAAAAGTCTGCCAGAGCTTGACCTTTAACAGCCTTCTGCGAGACGAAGATCATGTGGTTGGGAGACAATAATATCGCCCAGGTAGCGAGGCGAGAGCTGAGTGCACCCGGCTTAGTCATGAGGACCCTGAGGGAGTTGACTCTTGATACGACATGGATGGTTTGTCCCGTGACGTAGTGTCGCATCTTCAGAATGGCGAACACCAGAGCAAGGTTCTCCTTTCTATGGCAGTGTATCGATGTTCCGACCCCCCATCATCATTCGGCTGTGGTAATATATAGCCTGCTCATGGCTTGCATCATTGTTTTGTGCTAGTAAAGCACCGAGAGAATGCTCTATTGCTCGTACATAGAGCAGGAATAGTTTTCCAGCAACCGGGGCCACCAGGACTGGAGGGTTCGACAGATATTCTTTGATGCTGTCGAAGGCGTGTTGTCATTCTTATCCCATACGAATGAAACGCCCTTCTTCATGAGGTGGGTGAATGGCCGACATCGTCCGAAGAGGTTAGAGATAAACCTCCTGATGTAAGCTAGCCTCCCTTGAAGGCCTCGGAGTTCACGGAGATTTTTCGGGGGACCCATCTCCATGATTGCCTTCGTCTTCTCAGGGTCTATGTGGATACCCTGGGAAGTAATGAAGAAACCCAAGAACTTTCCGCTGGATACGCCCAAGAAGGATTTTGTGGGATTCCTCTTCAAATTGTGCGCTCGTATCAGGTCGAACACTGTCCTCAGATCATGCAGATGATCTTCTTTAGAGCGGCTCTTGACGGCGATGTCGTCAACGTAGCATTCCACTGTCTTGCGTAAGTGGTCTCTAAAGATGACACTCATAGCTCTTTGATAGGTGGTGCCAGCATTCTTTAAACCGAAAGGTATGACTGTGTAGCAGTATGTGCCAATTGGTGTTCAGAATGATGTATACTTTTCGTCATCAGGGAACATCTTGATTTGGTTGTACCCCGAGAAACCATCCATAAATGACATACGCTCAAAGCCGCAGATGTCGGTGATAGGGAGGGGGAACTCATCTTAGGACACGCCTCATTCAGATTGCGAAAGTTAATACAGATTCGAATCTTTCCATTCTTTTTGAGGACTGGTACTATGTTGGCAACCCAGTCTGGATGCTGTTCCTTGCGGATGAAGCCGCTAGCTATCAGTTTATTGACCTCAGCTTCAATGGCATTCATGATGTCGGAGCAAAACCGTCGTTGTGCTACTCGACCGATTCGTCGGACGAATGTTGAGTTTGTGAAGTGCAACCTCGGGGTTCAGTCCTGGCATGTCTTCGTAGCTCCAGGCGAACACGTCGATGTATTCTCTGACGAGTTGTAGTAGCGATTCCCGCTCTTCGTTTGTCAGACTTTTGCTGACGAAGATGGGCTTTAGGAAGACTCATCACCGAGATCGACTTGCACAACCTCATCTTCGGTAGGAGGCTCTCTTTGTACGAACCGCTTCTCCCAATGCGCATCTAGTTGTGTGCCCACGGCTCTAACTCAAGGAGTTCAGGAATGTCTTCATCTTCTTTGTAAGTGTCGACAAATATCATATTGACGGACAAGATTTGCCTGAATACGTCCCCGATGCTGACATCCGAATCGAAAGTTGGTGATCCGGTTGAGTGTGAATGCCAGTCGCATTCCTCGTCTGAGCTTTCAGGGGTCGCTGTAGGTGTAACATAACCTAGCCCACATTTGGTTTTGTTGTAATAATTTCGTGGTTTCCCAGCCGGGACCGACAATTGTAAGGGTAACCTCCGCCCAGTGCCGTAGTTCAAACCTGGCATAGTTTCTAAATCATACCCCTGTTTTTGCATGAGGTACTTGAATCGGGAACTATACAGATAAAGGGACAATCTCCCGATGTCGGGTTCGAGATCAACTTCTTCTATCATGAAGGGTTGTGGATCATTCTTTCGGCCGAAGATGATTGGATGATCCTCTCCCTCGACTATGCGGTAAGCGTCTTCCACTGGAGCAAGTTGGTTTGCGGTGTAGACATTTGTCACCTATGTGTGCAGGAGGGTGCCTATACCGTGTTCCATAACATACATTGTACAAAGCTTATTAAGCTCGAGGTAGTTCAAAGAGCCCTTTATTGATGAAATAAGGTATCTTTTTCAGTGGGATTACTTCATCTGCAGATGGAACATCAGTGTGAGCCCACATACTTGGCCAGCTCTGGCTCTTCTTCAACCACCCTCTGTGTCAATAAAGATTGGGAGGATGACTTGGGCAGCTTAATCATCATGGGCTCCACTGGTGGAGCAGAATATGGAGTCGTTGGCGTACTAGCCACCCCCAGTTTGGTGCTCGGTACTGGATAGGGAGTTGTTGGCTGGCTAGCAGTCCTCGGCTTAGCGCTCGGCTGCTGATTCATTCTGGAAAGATGAATCGTCATCGGTTTGACAGAGGGATTGAGCTCCTCTATTTGTTGCTGGCTAGCTCTAGGCAGCCTGATTGTCAGTGGCTCTGTCGTGGGTCTTGATGCTTGACCAGACGTTGGCAGTCAGATTATTATCTGTCCTTCTTGTGCAGAGAGACTGATTGTATCCCCAGCAGAGTCGCCATCATGTTTGCCATTGATTATAAAGAATTGAACAGTTTTATGGGAGGACTGGACTTTTACTTCACAACACAAACTCGCTTGTACAAAGAAAGTCTAGGGACGAAAACCTAGGTACAGCAATCTAAGTACAATTGTTTTTTTTTTCTGGGGGGTGACGTTAGAGGCTCGGGAAAGCGACGGCAGCTCTTCCTTACTCCTTGGACGATCGGATGCAGCTTCGGCACTGGAGAAGAAATGCTCTTGCTCGAATGTGGATCACTCTGTGTCTGGCTCTGTGCGTATATCTCTGTGCTCCCTCTTGTGTTTTCTCTCCCCTTCTTGTCCACTACTTGTAAGGGAATGGTACCTTGCTATTTATAGGAGTGGGGTATGATAATTAGGGTTTACAATGATTGTACTTTAAACAGAAGGCGACCAAGGATTTGTTAAGATTTGCCCTGATCTTGCTTTTATGTTGATTGCAACAAATCTGCATCATTTGTTGGGGATTGATCCGGGTAATTATGATGATTGTAATAAATCTGATTTGTTTGGGATTTGACCAAATCTGGACGGTTATGTTGATTACAGTAAATCTGAGTTATTGAGAATTGATCGACTCCTGCCACGTGTCCTTTATTGGCTGCAATAAATATGAATTATTGAGATTCGATCAGCTCCCCCATGTCTCTCATTGACTGCAATAAATATGAGTTATTAAGATTCGATCAGCTCCCGCCACGTGTCCTAACTGCTGCGAGCCGCATGGAGGACTGTCATGGTTGTGCCGCATGAGTGTGGCCTCGTGTCAGAACCACATAAGGGTGGCCTTATCTGAACCGTATGGCGATCCTTTAATCTGAGCCACATGAGGGTGGCCCTATGATCTGAACCACGTAGGGGTAGCCATATGATCCGAGCCGCATGAGAGTGGCCCTATAATCTGAGCCGCATAGGGGTAGCACCGCATGGGGGTGGCCCTATGGTCCGAACCGTATGGGAGTAGCAGCCGCATGGGGGTGGCGGCCGCATGAGTGTAGCAGCCGCATGGAGATGGCGGCCGAATGGAGATGGCAGCCGTATGGAGATATCGGCCATATGGAGATGGCAGCCGCATGAAGGTGGCGGCCGCATTAAAGTTGGTAACCGCATAATGAGCTTCAGAATTGGTGGATTTATGCCAGCTATAAAGATTTTTTTCGTTTCCCTAGGAGCGCGTCATTATGTCAGAGTCATTATTACAGCTTTATGTCAGAGCTGTCAATGCTCATTTATGTCAGAGCTGTTGTGTTATATCAGAGCATTAAATGAGGCCGCTGCTTGATGGCCAGCTGTAGAGGCAAACCGCATAGGGCTACGTGGCATTAAATGAGGCTACTGCATAGAGCCGCATGGAGCTATGGGGATTTCTGAGCTGCTTGAAACTCTAATGAACTTTGAGCCGCATGAGACTCTCCTAGTCTTGAGCCGCATAGGATTTCCTGCTCATTTCCATGCTTCTACAATGAGACCATGCAATTACGGTCTAGAAGTTAGCGTAGGTGCGTGGTCATGGACAACTTGTCGACAAGGGCGATGGTTTCTTCGAACGGCAACCCGAGGCCAGTGGACGGACTCGGCCTAGGAAGAAACAGGTTATAGCCGAGCTGGATATGAAGCAACCGGTAATACAGGGACTTGCATCGAGCTCGCTACTTGTGTTGCAAGGGTCCCGTTTACCAGGCTATGTCCAGGATGACTACTTAATGCCAGTGACCATTCATATGATGTGTCAGTACGGGTGGCAATCCGCGTGTGTGCCTTTGGACTGAGTTGAGTTGAATGTGTATGCAGTTAGAGAACACAATTTCTGGGCCTAACATTTGGCTACAACGAAGGCGACGTGCTTCGGCACGAGATATGGCGTCGAGTGTTAAGTCGTTGGCATAGAGTTGCATGAGTTAGACTTGAACTGTTATGAGTTAAGTCGAGAAGGGCTGTAGGGAAAGTTGGGTGAAGTTACGTTGAGTTGCTGGACACGATCTCGAAATATGAGGCACGGCCGTTTTGTTACAAGACAAGTATAGGCAAGACTAAGCGATGAGGTGCTGCCTCAGAGATATTGAAGCACGAATCGAGTTCATGGCACGACAGAGTCGTTATATCCCAGAGTTTGGCACGAAAGACAAGTATGAGTCGTGTGTTGACATTGCAAGCAAATGAGAAGGTCTTGAGGCAGGGATAGGGAAGATATCGGTGCGATAGCACGGTCACACAGAAATGGAGTCTATCATGTAGTTGCGCCCCTGATTATGGCCGTAAGGCAACACGACTTGATAGGTTAACATTGTTGGCACGAGAAGGGTCTAGAGGCAAGGTATGAGTTAACGTTGTCGTTACAAGCACGGGATGGTCCTCAGACACAAGTATTCCAAGGCGTCTGTCATAAAAATGATCCTAAGATAAGACTAGAAAGTCATTGATAAGAATGGACTATGTTGCACAAACCAATCAAACGTGTCGGTTTTGTATGGGTGGGCGAGGAGCTCACTCCACCAGTACAGTTGAGTACTGACACCCATATAGTTTTCATGTGCAGGCGCAGGTAGAAGCTCATGGTGCGGAGCTCGCTTGGATGCGTCGAGGCATAGAGTTCCTTGGCGATTCGAATTGTACGGCCGCGTGGAGTCAAGAATTATACGGGACATAATGTATGGACGTCGCCTATCCGAAGCTTCCGTTGGCTCAAGCATCGTATCGAGAGAATAGAGAGCTGAGTGAACTTGTAATATGAGATGAGTGAGCTTGAGAGATTTGTAATCTTGGCCTTGCGCTCCATTGTAGCCTTTGTTTCAATATCAAAAAAGAGTGTTTTGCAATGACATGTGTTTTGCTTCAAATTCTGCTGCTATTATTCAATGTCTCTGCTTGGGACTTCTATGCGACGACCCCGTCGCAGCCGCTGAAATCGGTCGTTATGGAACCCGTCTTGCACGAGCACAATCTAGGCTCGTGCGGTATCACGCCTTAGCAAGGACTATCGCTCCTACGGGAGCGGGGCGTGACATAATGGTATCAGAGCACGACTTTACGTCCTTGGACTACCGATTGAATTCTTTAACTTCGTTGTTTTCGCAAACTCTGAAATATTGCTTCCGTAAAGTTGATATCGTTGGTGCGCTCTCTCTTAAATATCCCACGGGATGTCCATACAATAAGTCTATCTGTTTTGCAAAATATAGGAGAACAGTTTTTGATAAAACAAAAAGATGGTTTGCGTAAGCACGGTTGGCTAAGTCGGGTTGGGCATATACACCAAAGTCGCGTTGACCTTAGAAAAGTCGAGTGCGGGATTCGAATTGTGTTAGATGATAATGAGTTAGACTTGATTGAGTAAATGGGATGATTATCGATAGGGGTGCTATCGAACGACAATGTTATCGTCGAAGCGATATAGGTGAGCGTGCTTAAAATTTAAGGAATTGTTCGAACAAAATTTGAGGAGGTAGAATTGTGAATCGAATGATAAGTTGAGGATTTGTTGAATGACTTCATCCCTGAGTGGTGTATACGATAGCCTCAGGGATGTCGATCGACCGACTGAGGATTCGGAGTGTCGATGAGTCTATTAGCAAGCGTCGTACATATGCAAAGCCTTAGATCGTGTACGATTGAGTGAGTTGTTATCTTGAAGTTTGATAAGTGGATTTGAACAAATTAGAAATAACACGCACGAAACGTGCACTGGATTGAGGATTGCGCGAGTATGAAACGCAAAAACGATTGAGTAGGTAAAATTGAATCGAGAAAAGTTAGGGTATACGAATGGATGACTTGATCGAGAAAGTTGATACGGATCGTATACAAAAAGTTAGCACGACGAGAAGATAGCGTGCATGAAAAGTTAATTCGAATGTTTAAAAATGACTCTAAGGATTGGAATGGATGTCGTTCGATAATTGAGTTAGCAAAGAACGATGCGAATTGAGGAAATGCATTGGTCGATGACTTAAGATAGACGGATGAGTAATACGCAAATTTGGGTTTGAGGAAATTGATGTTGTGAATGATTCGAACGATAATGATTGAAATTTGATTTTGAAGATGTTGTGAATGATTCAAACGATAATGATTGAAATTTGATTTTAAATGTCGAGGAGATTATCCAGTAGGACGATGGCATCATTCGTACGACTCGAAATTGGTTGCAAAGGAAGATCGTCAGGTTATGCATATCGTCGATGGTATTGAGGCGTATCAAAGATCGATATGCGATAACTCGGGGGTACTCTGACTCGGCGAATGACGATCGTGCAAGTGTTATTGTTCGGTTGGATCCTATACTTAGGATTTTGATCAAGATGAATGTTGGATGAAAATGATTGTGTCTTGATGGTTACGCGGATAACCACAACGTCATGATCTTGTCTTGCGCAAGCACAACTCTGGCCTCGCACATGCGTTGCGTCGGATTTGGGGCGATCATTCTGCGTGAGTGCTTACATGGTGATTCATGTCGCGGGAATGATTGAACTCGGAAAATCAGGACGCGGCAACTTTAATTGTCTCGACTTGTTGGCTTGATGCCAAGGTGAACTCGAGGATTTGTAGGACTTATAATTGACGAATGAATGAAACTTGAGGATTAAGTAGGTCCAAATTCGCACATCGAGAATAAATTAGTTTAGACAGAAAATAAGAGTTACGTCCCGATGAGAATGATTATCTCGCAGAAGCGTGCATGGTGATTCGTGCCCACCGTAGATAATCTGACTCGTGTGAGATCGGGGTGTAATATATTGTTAAGTCGGACGACCTTGTGATCGATTACGTGAATTAGGATAAATGACTTCGGAAGTATGGAATGTGAAATTTTGGTTTAGCGATGAATTGTGTCCTAGCATGCTTGACTTGGAGATTGATAGGCGGATTATATCAAACGTGTTCGAAGAGATAGACTATACGAAATGGCTTGATGAACGAGCGATATGTTCTTGTCGAGGATTGGTTGAACATGAATTATCGTAGGATGGCTTTGCTGAATGACTCGGACCCCGTACGACGAATGTTGGGATGTGTGTAGGAAATCTATGCTCGAAGTTTAGAAATCAGAGTGACGCGAGCTTGGGTAGAAAATCTCGTACTATAAACTTGGTTTGACCTTAGGATGGGGTCAGTGTTGATATTGTTGTTTGGGAATTATGATTCCAATACTGACGATTGACTTTAGCCTAAAGACATAGTCTAGCGATTAGGCAGACGTCCTGGCATGAAGACATAGGAATTGTAGAGGGTACCATTCGCGAGTCTCATGTACGTATATCATGGACGCCCGAATATGTACACGAACCGACTCGAGTGGTGATGGCGGATTCTCTATCATGAGGCTTGGCTGAAATACATGTATTTTGGGGACGCCTGGAATATGTGCACGATCCAACTAAGTGATACGTTGAATCAAGTGAGACTTGAGGAACGGAAAAAATGTCGAGGATTTTGAGATCGTGAGTTTCGAAGAAAAGTTGATGATCATTGAAGTGAGACGAGTTTGAATGTTGGTTGATCGGTTGGTGTTCTTTACGATTAAGTTAGCGATAAGCACGAGCGTGGTATTCAGTAAGTTTCGAGGACGAAATTTTTCTGAGTGGTGTATGATGTAGTGTCCCGTCCCGCTCAGTTAATCGGAGGAATCGAAACGCCGACGGCGTTCGGCCTTAGCCTTGCAACGGCTGCTCGAAGGCTCGCTCGGTCAAGGCAACCGCTCGCTCAGGTGGGGTAGTTTCGGTGAACTCGCTTCATCTTTGCCTTCATATAATAAATCGCATGTTTTCAACTTGCACAAGTAGGCTTAATAGTAAAAGAGATGAATCTACATAGCTAAAGGGAGCAATCCCGACGGGTCGAATTGAGATAGAATATGGAAAGGTCCAACAGTCGGCTTAGAGTTGGTGCACGGCGTGCTTTGAAAATGACACTCGGTCCTTCGTCCCATGGCTTGGGAGAAGGAACGTTGGTCTTCGACACAAAACTATGAACTTGTCTAGGTCACAGGCGTCGCCCGCGTAAATGCTCGATAAAGCATGCAAGCTTCCACTGCGCATGGCTTGGCATAGACTTTGCTCGTCCCTCGGGTTAAGTGTAGGCTTGAGTAAGTTAGGCAAAGTTATGCCGGTCGACCTAGGTCATTCCAAGTGCTGTCCCGCTCTTTCTGCGGTTGTCAAGTTAAATAGTCCTACGATCCCAAAGGCCGTCATATGATGTATGACTTGGGCGATAGCGTTTCGTAGAACACGAGTTGGTTTAAGGCATGAGCCACAGTTGGTTCAGTGGAAAGTTAGCCACGGTCTGTCGATACTTAAGAAACACGTTATGTTCAAGTTAAGTGGGAAGGCTATGCAGTAGCCGTTTCCGAAGTTTCAAAGAAATGTTAAGTCTAAGCGATGGTTAGTCGCCGAGAGAAAATATGTCGGGACTGTAGTTCAGTCGCCGAGGCAACCCTGGTTTGGACTCTGCAAAGAAGTGTGAAAAGTGGAAGAAGTAAAGCAAAGGAACTAAGTGATGATGATGAGACCATGCAATTACGTTAAGTCTAAAAGTTAGCGTAGGCGCGTGGTCATGGACAACTTGTCGACAAGGGCGATGGTTTCTTCGAGCGGCAACCCGGGGCCACGGGACCGACTCGGCCTAGAAAGAAACAGGTTATAGCCGAGCTGGGTATGAAGCAACCGATAATACGGGGACTTGCATCGGAGCTCGCTACTTGCGTTATAAGGGTCCCGTTTAACAGGCTATGTCCAGGATGGCTAGTTAATGCCAGTGACCATTCATATAGATGTGTCGGCACGGGCGGCAATCCGCGTGTGTGCCTTTGGACTGAGTTGAGTTGAATGTGTATGTAGTTAGAGAACACAATATCTGGGCCTAAGATTTGGCTACAACGAAGGCGGCGTGCTTCAGCACGAGATGTGGCATCGAGCGTTAAGTCGTTGGCATAGAGTTGCATGAGTTAGACTTGAGCTATTGCGAGTTAAGTCGAGAAGGGCCGTAGGGCAAGTTGGGTGAAGTTACGTTGAGTTGCTGGGCACGACCTCAAAATATGAGGCACAGCCGCGTTGTCACATCACATGTATAGGCCAGACTAAGCGAAGAGGCGCTGCCTCAGAGATATTGAAGCAGGAATCGAGTTCATGGCACGACCGAGTCGTTACATCCCAGAGTTTGGCACGAAAGACAAGTATGAGTCGGTGTGTTGACATTGCAAGCAAACGAGAAGGACTTGAGGTAGGGATAGGAAAGATATCAGTGCGAAAGTACGGTCACACGAAAATGGAGTCTATTATGTAGTTGCGTCCCTAATTATGGCCGTAAGGCAAATATGACTTGATAGGTTAACATTGTTGGCACGAAAAGGGTCTAGAGGCAAGGTATAAGTTAACGTTGTTGTTGCAAGCACGTGATGGTCCTCAGACACAAGTATGCCAAGACGTCTGTCATAAAACTGATCCTAAGACAAGAATAGAAAGCCAATTGATAAGAATGGACTATGTTGCACAAACCAAATCAAACGTGTTGGTTTTGTATGGGTGGGCGAGGAGCTCACTACACCAGTACAGTTGAGTATTGACACCCACATAGTTTTTATGTACAGACGCAGGTATAAACTCGTGGTATGGAGCTCGCTTGGATGCGTCGAGGCATGGAGTTCCTTGGCGATTTGAAGTGTACGGCCGCGTAGAGTCAAGACTTATACGGGACATAATGTATAGACGTCGGCTATCCGAAGCTTCCGTTGGCTCAAGCATCGTATCGAGAGAAGAGAGAGAGATGAGTGAACTTGTAATGTGAGATGAGTGAGCTTTAGAGACTTATAATCTTGGCCTTGTGCTCCATTGTAACCTTTGTTTCAATATCAATAAAAGAGTGTTTTGCAATGACTTGGTTTTGCTTCAAATTCTGCTGCTATTATTCAATGTCTCTGCTTGGGACTTCTGTACGACGACCCCGTTGCAGCCGCTGAAATCGGCCGTTATGGAACCCGCCTTGCACGAGCGCAATCTAGGCTCGTGCGGCATCACGCCTTAGCGATGAAGATCGCTCCTACGGGAGCGGGGCGTGACAGTAGTAGACAAGATTATATTCATTTGATATATCATGTCCCACTCAAACTCGTTCTCTTGTGCTATCTTTGTATCGCACAACTTTCGGATCGATTTAGGCCATTGACCATTTCCACTTTTATTTGTGATTATCATATGCACATTGTCATGATTTTTAAATTAGGAGCACAAGACTAGTTGTTTTCTCAAAACCAACTTCATATGTATGATCTAGACAAGATATCCTACTCCCATGACCTTCATGTCCTACTCAGGCACACCATATTGTGCTTCATTTTATCACACGATTTTTTCTGACACAAGACCCAATCTTGATTCACCCCACGGAGTCACTTTTATTTCTGACTCGAATTGGGGGGCACCATAAAATCCAAACTTGTTGACCCAAAATATGGACACGACCCACATTAAGCCTACTACCTACATGACACTTGTGTTCCATTCAACTGAGCCCCGTATGCTACTTATTTACCCATATTCATTTGAGGAAGACAATAGAAGGTAGTATCGCATAAGTGTAGTATAGTATCCTAGATAGAGTGTGCCAGTAAGTTGAGATCTTCATGGATCACAAGAGCTTGAAGTACGAGTTCACCTAGAAGGAATTGAACATAAGACAGAGGTGCTGGCTTGAGCTGATGAAGGACTTCGATATCTCTTTACAGTACCATACAGGGAAGGCCAACGTAGTTGCAGATGCCTTGAGCAGGTATCCAGTCGCTATTTATTTGACGGCAGATCGTCATCTATTGGCCGATCTAGATAGTTTGGGGGTATCGAGGTGATCGTTCCGGGCATGGAGGTTCTGATGTGGGGTTACAGATTTAGTCTGCGTTGATGGACAGAGTCAGATTAGCACAGTTTGATAACGTGGCCCTGAGAAGCATCAGGGAGCAGGTGTAGGAAGGATTGCTAGACGATTTCTCTTTAGCCAAAGATGGGTCGCTGAGGCACGGTTTCTAGATTGTGTATTCCGAGTGAAGAGCTTCGGGAGGAGATTCTGCAGGAAGCGCATCGTTCTCAATACTCTATATATCCTGGAGCCAACAAGATGTACAGACACCTGAGGGAGCACGTATGGTGGTATGGCATGAAGCGAGAGGTAGCTCAGTTTGTATCTCGATGCTTAGTGTGCCAGCAGGTAAAAGCTGAGAGACAGAGGCCAGGTGGTCTGCTTCAGCCACTACCCATTCCAGAGTGGAAGTAGGAGCACAATCACTATGGATTTTGTATCTGGACTTTCATGATCTTCAGGAGGAAAGACGCGATTTGGATCATCGTAGATAGATTGACGAAATTGGCCCACTTTTTGCCTTTCAAGGTGGTACTATCTACGGAGAAGCTGGCAGAGATGTATGTGCGGCAGATAGTCAGATTGTATGGAGTTTCGGTGAGCATAGTCTCGGATCGGGATAGTCGTTTCACTTTCCACTTCTGGAGGAGTTTGCATACTAGCTTGGGCACCCAGCTCAAGTTCAGTACCACGTATCACCCCCGGACAGTCGGTCAGATCGGAGAGGACCATCCAGACACTCGAGGATATGCTTCGTACTTGTGTGTTAGATTTCGGAGGATCTCGGGAGGACCATATTCACCTGGTAGAGTTTGCATACAATAATAGCTATCAGGCCAGTATAGAGATGTCGCCATTTGAGGCTCTATACGGACGAAGATGTTGCACTCCTTTGTCATGGGACGATGTCGGGTGAGAGAGTTTTGCTTGGCCCGGAGATGGTGGTGGATACAGCAGAGAAGGTTAAGTTGATCAGGATAGGCTTCGGGTGGCTCAGGATAGACAACGACATTGGGCTGATAGCCACCGGAGACCGTTAGAGTTCGAGGTTAGTATCAGTTTTTCTGTTGTGCTTGTTTGTGATTGTTTGCTTTAGAGTCTTATATTGAGTCTTATATTGTGTATAGGTTGGCGATATAGAGTTCTTGAGGATTTCTCCGACACGGGGCACGATTCGTTTGGCCGAAGCGGAAAGCTTAGTCCGCGCTTCATCGGACCTTTCACTATTCTTGGAATGGTCGGTGCAGTGGCCTATCGACTAGACTTGCCGTCTACGCTCGAGGGAGTCCATAACATGTTCCATGTGTCGCAGTTGAGGCGGTACGTGGCCGACCTTAGTCATGTATTGGATCACTCCGAGTTAGAGGTGGGGCCTACTCTCCGCTATCCAGAGCAGCATGTGGAGATTCTGGATCATCGTGAGAAGGTGCTCCGGAACCAAGTTATTCCTTTGGTTCGTGTCGAATGGGGGCATCACTCTCCAGGAGTGTCTACCTGGGAGAGAGAGGACGAGATGCGAGAGTGTTACCCTTATCTCTTCGAGCCTTGAGGTTTTTTTGTCTTTGCTCTTACTACTGTTATTGTGCTAGTTTACTCTAATTTCGAGGACAAATTTTTTTTAGGAGGGTAGATTTGTCACCCCCACTTTCCTGAATAAGACTAATATGATCATTTATATTATTTTATTATTTTAATATTATTTAAATTATTATTGCTAGTATTTTTATACTGTTATTTAAATAGGTATTTTGTTGATATAGGTATATACCTGTTCAATAGAGTTTTTATTTATAAAAATCTTAAATATATTAAATAAATATAGAATATAAAATATTTGTTTATTTATAAATAAATAAAGATTTTGTATATATATATTTATTTGGTATTATTCCATTATGGAGTTTCTATATGTATATATATATATATATATATATATATATATATATATATATATATATATATATATATATATATATATATATATATATATAGAAAGGGAATAAATATTTTTTAAATAAATAAAATATGTGTATGTATGTATGTATGTATGTATGTATGTATGTATGTATGTGTGTATGTATGTATGTGTGGTGTGTGTGTGTGTCTCTCTCTCTCTCTCTCTTTCTCTCTCTCTCTCTCTCTCTCTATATATATATATATATATATATATATATATATATATATATATATATATATATATATGATTTATTATATATATAATGTATAAAGAAAAGTCAAAATAGAGTAACATGGTCAAAATTAAACTTTTTTAGCAAAGCATTTGCTGTGCTCAAACCGAGCACAACATCTTAGCTAAGGGGCCGAGCCTCCCTTTATATATATATATATATATATATATATATATATATATATATGTATATATATAATGTATAAAGGAAAGTCAAAATAGAGTAACATGGTCAAAACTGAACTTTTTAGCAAACCATTTGCTGTGCTCAAACCGAGCACAACATCTTAGCTGAGGGGCCGAGCCCCCTTTACTTCGGAAAACCCGACCTCCCCCGACTACTTATATATATGTTAGAGAGAGAAAGAGAGATTTTTTTAACAAAACCTAAGCCCTAGCCATCAGCCCCAACCCAGCGTACCTCCCAACGTCGACGTCGACCAACCCGTGACCGTCCATCGTCGGAAAACGCGCAACGAGCAGCACACCCGTGCAAGAAAACTGCTATTGAAGAGCGAACTTCGGAAATATATTTCTCCTTCCTCGCTTCGTCGTTTTACGAACCACTTGGTCAGGTATGATCCTAACATATACACCTTTAATTCTCTTCAAATAGTTCGTGCCGATTTGCATCATGTGCGACAAAAAACGAGTTCCAAAATCGAGAAAAACTTGATTTATTGGACGTTAGAAACTGTCCCGAAATCTCAACTTTGTGGCGATATGCGACCAGCGTGTTACGAGTTTTCAAAATCGGCTTGAAGAGACATGTAGACAACCTATAGGGCTTTAAAATCCTTTTTGTAGAATTAAATTTCATGTACTATACAGAAAGTTATTGGTTGGTGAAGTTGGAGAAAAAAACTGATTTTTAAAACTGTTTTTTAGAAAAATTGTTCCGAAACGCCGTCCGTCCCGTCAATCCGGACGACGTGGTCGCAAATCGAAAGTATCGAAAGGTGCGTATCGACTTCGTGGACGTGTGGGCTTTGACGGAATTCAAATTGGACGCGTGTGCGTGACGAATTTTATGCGTATCCGTCAAAAATTCACCGTATCGACCTTTTACAAATTTGTCAATTACTTCGTGCATGCTCGTCATATCGAGACAAAACTTTCGCCAATAGGACCGTATTATTTTTCTGGTTCTGTATGCTAAGTTTGGTCCGAATCTGAGAAGGTCGACCGGAACGCTATTTTGGCGGGCCAGCGACCCGGTCCAACGCACGAATTTGTGCACGGTCCACCGGAATCCAACTTTGGACATACGGTTGGGTTCGTCTCGTCAAACCGGACCTGTAGACATGTAGTTTGATGACTTTAGAGACTGTAGATTCTGGCACGTTTTTTGGTGTAAAGTGGATCCAACAGCGGATACCATTTTGATCCGAAATTATCCTTTTGTCCCTGTGTCCAGAATTGGACTTATGGGTCGACATTTCTAGCTAATTTGACCATTCTGAGAACACCAGTAATGTCTGTTTCGGCATTACGAGACTGTTGTACGAGTTGACCGTTCGTGGCTCTTTGAGTGGTTTGTAGTTCAATTTTCTCAACTCAGAACCTCAGGCAAGTATATTCTCTGATAGTTTTTATTGCTTTGATATCTACTATACGATTCAGTTGTAGTGTTATACTTGATTCTCGACATGAGTATACACGGACTAGTATACGAGAATCTCGTCATGAGATGTCATTCCCGGTTTACCTGGTATATGAGTACATTATTCGATATTGTTTCCTGTATTTGTATAGACACCGATTTGGGAGTGGGCTGGCCCCTTGCTCTTCGAATCTCGTGTCATGGCCTGTCATATCCGGATTCATTATACTACTCGGAGATGGGGAGTTATTAGAGGTTATGTGATCATACCCCTACTTGTTTATTACTTGTGCATAGCTCCACCCTCACCACACGTAGGGTATAGCCTGACCTTATACTACTTGTGCATAGCTTTCCATTTTGGCCGGCCTGATCCCTATACTATTATACTACCTGTGCATAGCCGGTCAAATGGAATAGCCTGATCATGACCCAAGCCGATCACATAACTCTCTAATATCTCATGGCACTTTCTTTTATGTTTACATCATACCTCAGATTACTTTTCACTATTTATATTCCAGTCTTACCTTGTATCTCACACATGACATGATATCCAGATCTCTTATACTGTTTTACTTTTATTCTTGATATTTTATCTTGTATTTCATTATGATTGTCTCATATAGTATTTGTCAATTCGCATGGAACTGCTGTTGGTGTTTGTACTTGCTCATATCCTGACAGGATAACCCCCATTGTTTTCCAGAGGATTTAGATACAGATTTCCTGACCTACTACGGGTTTGGCATAGATGGAGCCTACGACCAGGACCAGCTTGTGGACCGGTGCTCGTAGAGGACGCACCGCCAGTAGTGACTTAGTTTAGCTAGATTTTGTCTAGATTACATTCCAGCTTGGTACTTTGAGACTTGTAGTATTTATTTCGGATATTGTTTTATGTCTTGATTTCTAAACTTGTGGTTGTGAATCGGCATCTATTTCAGACTATTTATTCATTTTGTTTCTTTATCATATTCGTGCCTATCTTCCTTAGATTTATGTGATTGAGTTGTGTTTATATTCCTCCGTGCGGAGATGACAGGTTATATTATTGTGTCTTAGATTCAATATATTCTAGATGACCTTTACAGCGTCCTACCGCCGATACTGCGGCGTAGACTGGACATACCCTCGTGCTCGTGCCCATAAACAGGGTACGGGTCGTGACACACAACTTCAACTATAATTGAACGCGCACGACTAGTGGGCCGTGGACAAGCGAGCGATCCGACGCAATAATAACACAACGTCGATCTCTTGGCCACGTTCCGTAAAGCCTTTGAAGTCGAGCACCTTCCCTCTGCTGTTCGCCAAGAGAAGGAAAATAAATTCATGCAGTTGAGGTAAGGGAACCGGACAGTAGAACAGTATGCCGCAGAATTCAACAAAGTGTTCAAATTTGTTGGTGCATTTCTTTCTACAGAGGAGTGTCGAGTGCGACGGTTCAAAGTGGGTCTGCGACGCTCTATCGATGTTCATATAGCTGTTCCTGAGTACAAGACCACGGGCAATACTCTAAATCATGCTCTCCGCCTTGAGAGCCAGTACCCTCCTGTTGCTGCAGACTTTGTGCACAATTCCAATCACAAACGTCCTAGCTATACAGGAGGCAACAATCATGCGTCAAAGCGTCCAAACCATGGCGGCTACCAGGGACATAACCTATCATCCCGTCGTGCCAAGTGCAATTTTGTTGGACACAATTTAACGTCCCAGTCCCAAAATACGTAGGACCAAGTACGTAGACATGCCAGCTGTATACATAAGAAGTACATGGACCTTGTATGTATACATAAGCTATAAAATGTAGTAATCCAAGACAAACTAAATCTCATCCATAATGAAAAGAATAATAATATAAAAATTAACTTGAATATTGATGATACAATCGTTGGACGGAGACAAAGTCCACTACCAACTATCTCAATGAAAGAAATGTACAAGAATCGATCCATAAAATGGCAAGACGAACCAAGCGCAATCATCCTCGAAGAAATAGCGATGATCACGGCTATGGCTAGAACACCTGCAGAAGACATGAGCACACACCTGGAGAATAACCAGGTCCTCAGACAGACATAGCAAGATACATGAAGAACAAGCTAATATGAACTGTCAGAATAATAAAATAATATATAAAAGACTATCCTAGACATAAATATGCAAAAGAGATTCTAACCGCTGTAAGTTAGAAGACAACTTTCATGCACATGGGTGGGATTTCAGGCTATGTGTACGTAACTGGCATCCAGTAATCCGTATCCGTCTGTAACGTCCAAAACGTCAGAGGACATCTGCAAATAAATTACCACAGTTCCATCCGGAGACTATAGTTTACCTGTTTGGATTTCCATATGCACTAGCGACTGTCCTTTCCCAATATTTCCCATACTGTTCAAGTCATGTCCATGGCTCGTCTAGTTTTGTAACTGCTTGAGTCTCTACAACCCTAGTCATAGCAGTTACGATCTATCTGTCACACAACTTTAGAGATGGCCAGTCCATAAGTCGTGTCCCTAGCAAACTGTCTTCAACCATGTAGTGTGTGTCATGGCCAAAGGAGATATAAGGATATCCCCCAACAAGAAGGTAGTCCGCTAAAACTAAGTTAACATGCATATAGTAAAGTAAAACGACTAATAGAGTCGCTTGCACCCAAGAGTGGTTTGGACGCGCAGTTTATAACAAGAAAACTAACAAATATGAAACAAAATAAATAATGCTGAAAATAAATAATATGACAGTAAATTAGCAAGGTATACTTGCCTGTTGTGACGCCTGGTGAGCTGCCTGGTGTGGTACAATAAAGGTGGCACAAGATCGACTTCGATGTTACTACTATGCAAAGGGGCCTCTGATGATGGCAAGGACTGGTCTATCGGATCCAAGACGGTCAGACTAGTTTGGGTTGATATAGAGTAAGAATTGACAAGGGATTGAGTATAGTGCGATTGGACAGAATGGTAATCGAAGGAATTTAGTGAGTATATATATGATTTTTAGAAAACTTATCTATAATACTCGAAAATAATTTTACGCCAATACTTGTAAATATTATGTATATATATATATATATATATATATATATATATATATATATATATATATATATATATATATATATATATATATATTTATGTATATATATATATATATATATATATATATATATATATATATATATATATATATATATATATATATATATATATATATATATAATTTAACAACTATATTATTACTAGTCAATATAATTAGATAGATATTTTTGATACCTAGAAAATATGATAAGAAATACAAAATAATATATTAGTATCTTCAAGGTTTCGAAATCCATGCATGTAGGGCCAAAACCATTAGTATCTATAATCTCAAAAGTACAAATAAAATATTTAGACAATAAATTTTTATCAAGCCCAAATATATTTTCAAAAGCAATTGATCACCTTTTAAGGCTTAAAGTAGTAATAAATTTCAAGTAATAATAACTAATAATTAACAAAAATAATATCAAATTTTTTAATAATTATTAAGTACCAAATCATGTTATATGTACCTACAATATTAAGAATGCACTATAAACATCTTCTTCTCTTTTTTTTATAACAA
Source organism: Iris pallida (assembly GCA_029216955.1). Taxonomy (NCBI): domain Eukaryota; kingdom Viridiplantae; phylum Streptophyta; class Magnoliopsida; order Asparagales; family Iridaceae; genus Iris; species Iris pallida. Next base: position 31,584 of record JANAVB010035758.1, read on the forward strand.
AAATACAACAACAACAACAACAACAATAATAATAATAATAATAATAATAATAATAATAATAATAATAATAATAATAATAATAATAATAATAATAATAATAATAATAATAACAATAAAACGACAATAGATGCTAAAAGGAAAAACAAAAAATAAGAAAGAAAGAAGCCATTAATAAAACAAAACAAGAATAAAAAAAACAACAAAAAGAGTCTAATCTCTATTAGAAAGAGAAGAGAGAGAGATTGGGAGAGGATTCGATTGAGAGGGTGAAGGAAAGGAGAGAGGCGGAGAGAGGGAGCGGGCTATAGAGGCGAGGGATGGGGAGAGCCGGAAGGGAAGGTGGAGGCGGAGGTTCTGGGAGGTCAGGAAAGGGCTGGACGTGGACTCGGTGAGGGGAGCGACGGCGCGGGAGGCCGGAGGTCGGTGCTGCGGGGCGGAGAGACGGGGGAAAAAGGGGGCTCGACGGAGGAAATGGCCGGGCGCTGCGATCGGGATGGCCAGGGTGGCGGACGGGGAGCTCGGCAACGTGGACGGAGTGGACGCTCCCATGCCTGCACGGAGGGAGGAGGTGCTCGCAGCGAGGCCACGACGGAGGGAGGCGCTCGCCGCGAGTTTCTCGAATGCATGGCGGCGCTGGGCGGCTCGACGGAGGTCTGGTTGGATCCAGACGTTGCAGCGGCGGCGACGAAATCGTGGCGTCGAGGCGGCAGAGGGATCCAGGTAAGGGCTAGGGTTTATTGGGTATTTTATTTGATGGTGTCGGTGGTGGTTACGCCATGTGGCGGGTTCGGGGTTTGGTTATCTGGGAGGAGACGATGGCAGTACGGGTGGTGCTAGGCCGGAGTTGGCCGGAAAGCGGGGGTGGTCGGTTTTGGCGGGGGTCGGTTGTGGTGGCGGGTGTTGATGATGGTGATAGTGGTGGTTACGGTGGTGGTGTAGGTGCTGTCGTTGGTCGGTGGTATTGATGGGAACGTTGGTCAGACGGGGTGGCGCTGGGTCCAGCGAGTGTAGCCGGTGGTAGCTTTGGGAAGTTTGGTCGGAGGGGTCGGGGGAGCGACAGATGGTGACGGGGTTCTGGTGTGGTCGACACCTTGATGTCGAGGAGTCTCGGTTGTGGCTTATGGAGTATGGGTGTTCGTCGGTGTGGGAGGAAAGCACAGGTCCGGTAGGTGGTGGGTGCTTACCGAAGATGACGAGAGGAGGTGGTGACGATTGCGCTGCTGTGGTCGGGGCAGACTCCGATGAGGCCGTGGAGGAGGCAGTGGCGGAATTGGCGTTGGCGGCGGTGGTGGGAATTAGGATTAGGGAATTTGTATCGTGTCGGGAAGTGTCTGACACGGAAGATGTGAATGTGTAATGTGTAAAAATTTTGGAATAAGATTATGGACGGGAGAGGACATGGACACGATGCACTCACGTGATGGAAAATTTGGTTTATGGAAATTCATAGAAAAAGAGGGCAAGTACCTCTCCTTTTATAGGAGGTGGGAATCCCATTAGGATAAGGACTGTGGGTTTTTAAATCTCCCATTAGATAATTACATAATCATTCAAATAAATTATCGAATCCAAATCAATCTAGATAAAGCTTATTTTTAATTTAAAGCTATTTTAAAATAAAGTCAATATAATCTTTTCCAATTTAAATCATCATAATATTAAATTAAACAATTTCCAAAATAACTTTTTATAAATAATAAAAATATATTAATAAATAATTTCAATATTCAAAATAAACTTTAAATATTTGAAAACATTTTTATAATAAACAAAACAATTACTTTTCGAAAAATATCAAAGTGGGCAATGAAATAAATTTCATGTCACTCGCACACAAATAGTCTATTTTGACATAAAGCAATAGTTTTTCTAAATTATCACTTATATTTGTATCATAAAATAAAATTGCCTTCTTTATAAAAAAATAAAAAAATAAAGGTTTGGCAATCTGGACGCGACACAATAAATAAAAATAAAATACATATTTTCTATAAGAAGAATTCTTATAATAAAATATTTGTATATAAAAATATATACCATCTCGCAATTTTGCACACTACGTACAAATACGAAAAATGTGAACTTGTACGCGATGTACAATTACGAAAAAAATTCGATAACAAATTTTAAAAAAATTCGTAGTAGAATTTTAGGGGGTTTACAACCTACCCAACTTACAAGAATTTCGTACTCGAAATTAAGAATAGGTGGGGGTTAGGAAGGTAAAAGGGTATATCGATACGATCAAATCATGGACGTCGTTTAACACAAAGTTGTATTTAGAAAGTCGTGATTTTCGATAACGACGAAAATAAATCATGGATATGGAGGGTTGCTAGTTAAGGCGATAAAATCATGATAAGATGAATTTAGGGAATATGAAGGGATCGAGAAGATCAAGGAGAATAATTCAGGGACTTGGGAGAGATGGTTCCTTAAGAATATAGTCGTCTAGGTTTCGGGTACAGTTAAGGAAACGATTATAATCATTCTTAGGTTTCCAAACGATTAGAAAGTCGCGATAGTAGATATAAGATCAAACGAAAGGACGAGTAGCTCATGGCCGCTTGTAGTCATATGACTTGGTCGAGGGCTAGCTACGCCTTTGCAAAACTCCAGAGTTCAAGGGAGATGCGAGCGAATACAATTGCGGATTCAAATGCAATTTAATAGTTCGAATATGAGGTTGTCGATCGCGGTTGAGATCCTAGAAGGCAAGTTTAACTATATCTCAACCACGTAGAATAATCGTGTGAAAGGCGAACCAAAGTGCACTAGGTTGATCAGACCATCACGCACCGGTTCTGATTAGACAATATGTTAGTGGGGCCCCCCCAAATAAAATATATGTCTTTGAACAAGCTTGATAAAAGAGTAAGCTTGCAAAAATTAAGCTACTTAGCAGCATTAGTCACGATGGTAAAAACATAAGCATGAGAAATTAAGATTGAAGGAAAGTAGAATTTGTTCAAACTCCTTAAAAATCTAGGTCATGTCCTATGTTGATAACTATACTGTCGTTCTACCATCTGCTTGTCCAAGACTTGGTCAAGGTCATAAGGAAGGTTAGGTCGTAAGATATTCTACCCAACTTACAAGAGCTAAACCAGTAGGGTGATGGAACAATGGGTCATGTCCACCTATTATGGGTTACCTTATTAATCTCTATCAAGCACGAAAGAAGGGCACGAACCACGATTAGAAGGGATCAAGCAAGATGCAACACAAGAAGACAAACAAGAAGGCGGTCAAGTATGTGGATGAGATCCTAGACTCTAATCCTATACGCAGGCTTGCTTGGTACGGTAAAGTAACTAAATAATTTATCTTGACCTGCATGGGCCACCACAAAAATATGTAACGCTCCAGTCCCAAAATACGTAGGACCAAGTACGTAGACATGCCAGTTGTATACATACGAAGTACATGGGCCTTGTATGTATACATAAGCTGTAAAATGCAGTAATCCAAGACAAACTAAATCTCATCCACAATAAAAATAATAATAATATAAAAATTAACTTGAATATTGATGATACAATCGTTGGACGGAGACAAAGTCCACTACCAACTATCTCAATGAAAGAAATGTACAAGAATCGATCCATAAAATGGCAAGACGAACCTAGCGCAATCATCCTCGAAGAAATAGCGATGACCACGGCTATGGCTAGAACACCTGCAGAAGAGATGAGCACACACCTGGAGAATAACCAGTTCCTCAGACGGACGTAGCAAGATACAGAAAGAACAAGCTAATATGAACTGTCAGAATAATAAATAACATATAAAAGACTATCCTAGACACAAATATGTAAATGAGATTCTAACCGCCTAATGTGCAATTTAGAGGACAACTTTCATGCGCATGGGTGGATTTTAGGCTATGTGTACGTAACTGGCATCCAGTAATCCGTATCTATCCGTAACGTCCAAAACGTCAGAGGGCATCTGCAAATAAATTACCACATTTCCATCCGGAGACTGTGGTTTACCTGTTTGGATTCCTATACGCACTAGCGACTGTCCTTCCCCAATATTTCCTATACTGTTCAAGTCATGTCCATGGCTCGTCCAGTTTTGTAACTGCTTAAGTCTTTACAACCCTACTCATAGCAGTTACGATCTATCCGTCACACAACTTTAGAGATGGCTAGTCCATAAGTCATGTCCCTAGCAAACTGTCTTCAACCATGTAGTGTGTGTGTCATAGCCAAAGGAGATATAAGGATATCCCCCAACAAGAAGTTAGTCCGCTAAAACTAAGTTAACATGCATATAGTAAAGTAAAATGACTAATAGAGTTGCTTGCATCCAAGAGTGGTTTTGACGCACAGTTTATAACAAGAAAACTAACAAATATGAAACAAAATAAATAAGCTGAAAATAAATAATATGACAGTAAATTAGCAAGGTATACTTGCCTGCTGTGACGCCTGGTGAGCTGCCTGGTGTGGTACAATAAAGGTGGCACAAGATCGACTTCGATGTTACAACTACGCGAAGGGGACTCTGATAATGGCAATGACTGGTCTATCGGGTCCAAGATGGTCAGACTAGTTTGGGTTGACATAGAGTAAGAATTGACAAGGGATTGAGTATAGTGCGATTGGACTGAATGGTAATCGAAGGAATTTAGTGAGTATATATATGATTTTTAGAAACTTATCTGTAATACTCGAAAATAATTTTATGCCAATACTTGTAAATATTATGTATATATATATATATATATATATATATATATATATATATATATATATATATATATATATATATATATATATATATATAATTTGAAAAAAATATATATATATATATATATATATAATTTGATAACTACATTATTACTAGTCAATATAATTACATAGATATTTTTGATACCTAGAAAATATGATAAGAAATACAAAATAATATATTAGTATCTTCAAGGTTTCAAAATCCATGCATGTAGGGCCAAAACCATTAGTATCTGTAATCTCAAAAGTACAGATAAATATTTAGACAATAAATTTTTATCAAGCCCAAATATATTTTCAAAAGCAATTGATCACCTTTTTAAGGCTTAAAGTAGTAATAAATTTCAAATAATAATAACTAATAATTAACAAAAATAATATCAAAATTTCTAATAATTATTAAATACCAAATCATGTATATGTACCTACAATATTAAGAATGCACTATAAACATCTTCTTCTCTTTTTTTATAACAAAAATATAATAATAATAATAATAATAATAATAATAATAATAATAATAATAATAATAATAATAATAATAACAATAAAACGACAATAGATGCTAAAAGGAAAAACAAAAAAAAAGAAAAGAAAGAAGCCATTAATAAAACAAAACAAGAATAAAAAAAACAACAAAAAGAGTCTAATCTCTATTAGAAAGAGAAGAGAGAGAGAGAGATTAGGAGAGGATTCGATCGAGAGGGTGAAGGAAAGGAGAGAGGCGGAGAGAGGGAGTGGGCTATGGAGGTGAGGGATGGGGAGAGCCGGAAGGGAAGGTGGAGGCGGTGGTTCTGGGAGGTCGGAAAGGGCTGGGCGTGGACTCGGTGAGGGGAGCGGCGGCGCGGGAGGCCGGAGGTCGGTGCTGTGTGGCGGAGAGAAGGGGGAAAAGGGGGCTCGACGGAGGAAATGGTCGGGCGCTGCGATCGGGATGGCCAGGGTAGCGGACGGGGAGCTCGACAACGTGGGCGGAGTGGACGCTCCCATGCCTGCACGGAGGGAGGAGGTGCTCGCAGTGAGGCCACGACGGAGGGAGGCGCTCACCACGAGTTTTTCGAATGTGTGGCGGTGCTGCGCGGCTCGGCGGAGGTATGGTGGGATCCGGATGACGCGGCGGCTGCGACAAAATCGTGGCGTCGAGGCGGCGGAGGGATCCAGGTGAGGGCTAGGGTTTATTTGGGTGTTTTATTTGATGGTGGTGGTGGTGGTTACGCCATGTGGCAATTTTGGGGTTTGGTTGTCTGAGATGAGACGATGGCAGTACATGTGGTGCTAGGCCGGAGTTGGTCGAAAAGCGGGGGGTGGTCGGTTTTGGCGGGGATCGGTGTGGTGGCGGTGTCGATGATGGTGATGGTGGTGGTTACGGTGGTGGTGTAGGTGCTGTCGTTGGTCGGTGGTATTGATGGGAACGCTGGTCAGACGGGGGTGGCGCTGTAGGGTATAAAAATTATGACACGCTGTCATAAGACTCAGTCCAAGCCATACGCTCAAAGCCATATGCTCAGTCAAGGCCATACGCTCATCTATAGGCCATACGCTCAGTGAATATTTTATTATTTTCTGGAATGACAGTACGGCATATATTAAATGAAGAATGAATCTGACGTCTCGTCTTTTCGTGCAAAGATAGTTGTCATGAAAAGAGCAACCGTCGTATATGTATTCGAAGAGTTGGTTTTGTCTTTTACGAGGACAGCTCAGCAGATCATTAATGCAAAACCATCATTACTGTCAGTTTTGACAGTCTGTCAGCCGTCATATCTGCAGTCACGACGCTCGAGAAAATCTTTTGACAGTTATTTGAAGATATGGCATATCAGAGAAGATGATGATGGCCACGTGGCCATTTCTTCAGTGAGCGTATGAAGTCTATACGACTCCTTCTTCTTCATTGAGCGTATGAAGTCTATACGACTCCTTTCTTCTTCATTGAGCGTATGAAGTCTATACGACTCCTTCCTTCTTCAGTGAGCGTATGAAGTCTATACGACTCCTTCCTTCTTCACTGAGCGTATGAAGTCTATACGACTCCTTCCTCATCAAGTGAGCGTATGACTCCTTTTTTTTCCAGTAAGCGTATCAGCTTTATTTTTTCTACATCATCCAAGTCAGCGTATAACTCTCCTTCAACGAGGCAGCGTATTACAGCAACCATATCCAGGATTACAGTCAACACACGTTCTCACGTGTCCTGTACCAGTTATCCACTTCTCTAGAAGTTATGCAACGTGGCATCCAGGCCATCAATCTCTCCTGAACATGCTCCACTACTTTCAACCGCACGCTAATGTGTCTCCATCAGAATTAGCCACGCGTCCCTGCTGTTATGCACACGTCAAGTAACTACCTGAGCGTATGCTTAAGGACAGTTATCCTGAACTCTATAAAAAGAGTTTCTTTATCTTCATCAGAGACTACAGTCAATTTCAGAGAGAACAGAGAGATTGCCCAGTTGCTGTCAAAGTTCTTCAAAGTTCAAGTTTTCTTCATCGCATCGTCCAAGGGATAAAGTAATCGTCTTCTAGATTAGATTCCTACAGTTGTAATTTTCTCAGATACAAATAAATAAAGTGAATTTATTTATGGAAAACAAATTGGCGACTCTGCTGGGGAAAGCTGTCTCCTCCAACGATGATAGCAACAACTCAATGCGATACTTCGTCGATCGGCTTGACGAAGAAGACGATGGTTGTACAATTCGACCAATCGGCTTATGAAGAAATGCTCAAGGCGAAGGAGGGCCGCACTGCTTCCTCCGCTCTTCCTGCTGCCAAGAAGAAGGGACGCTCCGTCTATGTCCCTAAGTCTTCTGCAGCAGTCCGAGACGCTTCTGTCACTTCTCATGCTGACAAGAACACGTCTTCAACTTCCATGAAGCACACTTCGGCTTCTCGGAACACGAAACAGTGGCTTCTTCTAGTCACACTGACAAAGTTGGTTCTTTAACCAAGTCAGCGTGTACAAGGAAAACCATCTCTGGATATGTCAAGGTCCCTTCTTCCTCTATTTTTACGACAGCAGTCGGCTCTTAGCCATTGATGACTCTGGCGTATGGCATTCAAAGGGCAGCGTACGGCAAAGGCAGCGTACAAAAGCCAACATCAGGCAGCGTACGCTAAGCCAAAGCCAGCGTATGCTAATAAAAAGGCAGCGTATGACCAGAAGTCCAAACTGAAGTCAGCGTATGCTAACAATACAGTCCTTGACTGTTTCTCAAAATCAGGCTGGGGGTTCTCTTCCACAGAACATACAAATGATTCCCCCTCAACTTGCATATCTTGTGCCAACCAAGGAGAAAGACTCTTTAGTCAACTCCTTACTAAGGTCTTTACCTCTGGAGAATTTGACTAGTACTCTTACTAGATCAAACAATAGAAAACGCCTTTTGGCTAATTCCTCCAAAGATGGATTATTACGACTCCTAGTCGGAATAATATCATCTTCCTTCTCTCAAAATTTCTCGGGAGAAAGGCAAATTACAAGTATCCAAGATTGATATCAAAGTCAAATCTCCTACGGATCTTCGTAATAAGCTAATCAGAATCGGTTCGGTTCCACTGAGACAAGTATATTAGACCCTGATGCAGAATATGCCAAGAACTATGTGGCTCAAATTAATCAGTCTTTATACACTCAGGAACCAAGAAAACAGAAGAACAAAAGATAAGTTTCTACACAAAACTATCTTCAAGTACTTCCCAATCTGTTTCTACAGATCTCCGGAAATATTTGCAAAATAAACAGAGAATTGACACTCCATCAGGCTATGATATTGCTCATATTTGCCATGAAAAGCATGGTTGCAATTTCCAACCTCGAGTTATAATTCAATGTTGTTGTTCACCAAAAAGACAATCTGTTTTCGAACGGATTCAATATGAACCAATGTTGGATGAAGATGAACCTCTTTATGCTTCTGTCAACATGACCTCCAGAAATATTGGGGGTAGCATACGGTCTGATGCTATATCAGACTCTGAAGATGGTGTTTATCTCGGCACCCGATCCAGGACCGGAGCCTTGACCAGAGCCTCTTCTTCTTCTCATCCAAGTGGTAATCCGGAGATCACAGAAGACTTCCTTGGAGAGTCCAATTTTCTAGTATTGACTCCCATAAAAAGCCCTGGGAAAGATACTGATTCACACAGTGATGATTCAGAACAGACTGTTTCATCTATTCCTCGAATGATTACCACTTACATGGCAGAGGGCGATCATGAACCTTCAACTAGCACCGAAGCTCACGAACAAAGGATTTCTTCCTTAGAACAACAGTTGAGAGCTATGGCAGATACGTGAATGCTATGCACACTCTTATGCAAGCTCAGCATCAAACTCAGCAAGTCCAACAGACAGCTCCTCCAGTTATATTAAATACTCCTGTTGTTCCAAACCCGGAACCCTCTATATTCCGGGGTACAATCTAATGTTCTTGAACAACCCACTCCAAGTCAGTCTGGAGCTGGGGGTGGTACATATGCTGCAGTCCCTCCTAATCACACTCAACACGTTACAACTCCCCAGTCTTCTGAAATGTTTCTGAAGAGTTAAAGAATCTCCGAACACAATTCGAGGCATTCAAACAGAAGGATGGTTTGCAAAGGTTAGGTATCAAGCAACCTTACCCGATAGAATGGAAGCAGGTATCGATCCACCAAATACAAACCTCCGACCATCCTTTTCCGATGGGACAACCTCCCCAAGTCAGTTCATTAAATTTTAAAGTAATGACTGATCAACTGCAACCAAGTGACGCCCTCCTTACTCGGGTTCATTGGATGTCTCAAAGGAACGGCTTATGAATGGTATAGAAGTCTCCCTGATGGGTGCATTACCTCATTTGCCGGTTTCAAGCAAATGTTTCTTGAACGATTTTATGAAGGGCTCAACGACATGACCATGTCAGCCCATAAGAATTAAACAGAAAAAAATGAAACCACTGAGGACTTCATTGAAAGATTCAGAAGAGAAGCCCTCAAAATGCCTCTCGGAACTCCCGATGCTGTTACCATCGACACTTGCAAGTCGAATCTTTTACCAATTATGTCACTCCCCAATCCTGGAATACGTATTTTAATACGTAAACGATAATTGTATTTACCTTGAATTTATACGATATTTATTATGCAGTATTTCTTCATGTATTTCCCAAAAATATTTGACAAAATATTATTTCCTAATTTATTCTCTGCATTTGGGGCCTACAGTTTTGGCTCATTTGGGTAACCTATTCTTGGTTCACCCATGGTCCATCATGAACCCTTTGGTTCATCATGAACCCATGGGTCCAAGAATTCTATATATATAACCCATCTCCTCTCTCTCCTCTCATTTACTTCCTCTCATTTACTTCCTCCACCAACCAAGGCAAGTACCAACTTGCTCAAGAGAAGGATCCATAATTTTGTTAATGATTCTTACGAAACTATTTGCCAAAACATGTTCTTCTCCTCAATCTATCTAGTTTAGAACTTGGAAATTTCTATTTTGAAGCTTTGATTTTTGTAGATCTAAGTTTTAATCATTTTCGGATTTCCTTAGTTTTGATCTATTTTTGTTGAAGTTTTGTGGGTTTTGATGCTTCTATGTGGAAGAGAATTCCATTTCACCAAGTTGGAACTTTGGAAATCCGGATTTGGAGTTCGGATGACCAAGTTATATTGTTTTGAAGTTTTGGGTTCTGCCATGGTGTTCTTGCTGTTTGGAGAAGACAGTGAGCAGTGTGCAGAGCTTCTTAGCTCACGCACACTGAGCTACATGCGCTCTTTAGTGCTGCGTACGCAGACTTAGGTACGCTTCCTGTTGGAAGCGTGTCTCCCTGTAGCGTGCGTGACTTTTCACCTACGCTGCTCCCTGTAGCGTGCGTGACTTTTCACCTACGCTGCTCCCTGTAGCGTGCGTGACTTTTCACGCAGCCCTCTCCTTGAGCTTGCGTGACTTTTCACGCTGCTCTTTCCCTTGAGCTTGCGTGACTTTTCACGCTGCTCTCCCTTGAGCTTGCGTGACTTTTCACGCAGCTCTCTCCTTGAGCCTGTTTGACTTTTTACGCAGGCTCAAAGAGAGCTGCGTGAAAAGTCACGCAGGCTCAAGGAGAGAGCAGCGTGAAAAGTCACGCAAGCTCAAGGGAAAGAGCAGCGTGAAAAGTCATGCAAGCTCAAGGAGAGGGCTGCGTGAAAAGTCACGCACGCTACAGGGAGCAGCGTAGGTGAAAAGTCACGCACGCTACAGGGAGCAGCGTAGGTGAAAAGTCACGCACGCTACGGGAGACACGCTTCCAACAGGAAGCGTACCTAAGTCTGCGTACGCAGCGCTAAAGAGCGCGCGTAGCTCAGTGTGCGTGAGCTAAGAAGCTCTGCACACTGCTCACTGTCTTCTCCAAACAGCAAGAACACCATGGCAGAACCCAAAACTTCAAAACAACATAACTTGGTCATCCGAACTCCAAATTCGGATTTCCAAAGTTCCAACTTGGGTGAAATGGAATTCTCTTCCACATGGAAGCATCAAAACCCACAAAACTTCAACGAAAATAGATCAAAACTAAGGAAATCCGAAAATGATTAAAACTTAGATCTACAAAAATTAAAGCTTCAAAATAGAAATTTCCAAGTTCTAAACTAGTATAGATTGAGGAGAAGAACATGTTTTGGCAAATAGTTTCGTAAGAATCATTAACAAATTATGGATCCTTCTCTTGAGCAAGTTGGTACTTGCCTTGGTTGGTGGAGGAAGTAAATGAGATGAAGTAAATGAGAGGAGAGCGAAGGAGATGGGTTATATATATAGAATTCTTGGACCCATGGGTTCATGATGAACCAAAGGGTTCAAGATGAACCATTGGTGAACCAAGAATAGGTCACCCAATGGAGCCAAAACTGTAGGCCCAAATGCAGAAAATAAATTAGAAAATAATATTTTGTCGAATATTTTTGGGAAATGCATGAAGAAATACTGCATAATAAATATAGTATAAATTCAAGGTAAATACAATTATCGGTTTACGTATTAAAATACGTATTCCAGGATTGGGGAGTGACATCTCTACCCTTCTTAGAAAAATTCCGTCCTCGGAATTCCAGCCAAGACATGATAGTGAAATCAGGGCAAGCAAGGCACAATCATATATATAAGTTAACTATCATAGCAGTTATTATCATACATCACGAGGTGCAAAATAAGCAGGTGCAGAAAAGCATGGAATCGTGTCAATAAGGTGCATAATACCTTATTAGTCAAACAAATACGGATAACGAGATCTGATCTCGTCCTCGCGCTTCCAGGTTGACTCTCCCAAGAGTGATGGTTCCAAGAAACACGGACAAGGCTTATCGTCCGATTCTTGAGTACCTTCTCTCGCCGGTCCAAAATAGATACGGGTTTTCCTCGTAAGTTAGGTCGGTACCAACGACTAACTCAGAATGATCGAGGACATGACTCGGATCCGGACATACCCACGTAATTGGGACACATGAAACACTCATGTATGCCAGTTAACGAAGGCGGAAGGGCAAGTCGATAAGCCACATCGCCTACCCGAGCGAGAATCTTAAAAGGACCAACGTATCTTGGACTAAGCTTTCCTCGGGTCCCAAATCTGATGATACCCCGAGTAGACGAAATCCGCAGAAACACTTGGTCGCCAACTCTGAATTCTAGAGGCCTACGATGCTGATCTGCCCAATGACGATGTCGGTCCTGTGCAACTCGAGGGCGCTCTCTGACCAACTTAACTATCTCCACAGTCTGCGTGATCATCTCTGGTCCCAACAACTTCCGTTCTCCGACGTCGTCCCATGCCAAAGGGGACCTGCACTTCCTTCCGTACAATGCTTCGAACGGGGCCATCTGAATGCTAGCCTGATAGCTGTTGTTATGGAGAACTCCACTAAATGAAGGTGATCCTCCCAAATCCGCCAAAATCCAAGGTACACGCCCGTAGCATATCTTCTAACGTCTGAATGGTTCTTTCTGATTGCCCGTCAGTTTATGGATGATAAGCAGTACTGAATCTTAACTTGGTTCCCAAACTTTGGTGTAAGCTCCGCCAAAATGGAAAGTAACTGCGTATCCCGATCTGATACTATACTAACTGGAACACCGTGCTGCTTACTATCTGCTTTATGTACATGTCTGCTAGCTGTTCAGTAGTCTGTCCAACTCGGAAGGGAAGGAAATGAGCAACCTTCGTGAGTCGATCTACTATTATCCAGACTGCATTCTTACCAGTCGGAGATCTAGGTAAACCGGTCACAAAATCCATCGTGATGTGCTCCTATTTCCATTCTAGGATAGGAAGCAGCTGTAGCAACCCTGCTGGTCTCTGCTGCTCAGCTTTCACCTTCTGACATACCAGACACTTGGATACAATCTCGCTATCTCTCTTTCATGCTATTCCACCAAAAGAACTGCCTGATATCTCGATACATTTTCGTTCCTCCGGGATGAATGGAGTAAATAGAACTATGAGCTTCGGACATAACTTCTTGCCGAAGGTCTCCACTCGGTACACAGAGTCTGTTTCCAAACCTGAGTGTACCATCTTCATGAATCACTAACTCCTTCCTACGGCCTGATTCACACTCCGACCGCAACTTCTGAATCTGTGGATCTCCTGCTTGTGCTGCCCTTATCCTCTCTACTAAGGTTGACTGAATCTGCATACTGGTCATTCTTCCTATATCCCTTGGCAAAACTACTTCGATTCCCATACTCTGAAGGTCATCTAAAATATGCTTCTGCGAGGTCAATAAAGGCACTGTCTCTCCTACTCAGTGCATCTGCAACTACATTCGCCTTGCCTGGGTGATACTGAAGATCTAAATCAAAATCCTTCAGCAGTTCTAACCATCTTCTTTGCCTCATGTTCAAATCTCGCTGCGTGAATACGTATTTCAAACTCTTATGATCATTATAGATCTCTACCCGATCCCCGTATAAAAATGCCTCCACAACTTGAGTGAAAACACCAACTGCTAACTCCAAATCGTGAGTCGGGTAATTTTTTTCATGGTCTCGAAGCTGCCGAGACGCATATGCTATCACTTTTCCATGCTGCATCAATACACATCCAAGACCCTTCCTGATGCGTCACAATATACGGTAAAGCCTCCTGCTCCTACTGGAAGTGTCAAGATCGGGGCTGAGATCAACCTCTTCTTCAATTCTTCAAATGATGCCTGACAGCTAGCTGACCAAACAAACTCTACGTCCTTGTGCGTCAAACGCGTTAAGGGTACGGAGATCTTGGCAAAGTCCGCCACGAACCTTCTGTAGTAACCAGCTAGTCCTAAAAAACTTCGCACTTCTGCACCGTTCTCGGGACTGGCCAATGCTCTACGGCCTCAATCTTCTTCGGATCCACTGACACCACTCCTGCCCCAAAAATTACATGCCCCAGGAACGAAATATGATCTAACCAGAATTCACACTTGTCAAGCTTCGCATAAAGTTGATGCTCCTACAATGTCTGTAAGACAGTCCTAAGATGTTTCTCATGCTCCTCTTCACTGCTGGAATAGACAAGGATATCATCTATGAACACCACCACAAATTTATCCAAATACGGCAGAAAGATGCGGTTCATTAAATCCATGAATACTGCGGGGGCGTTTGTTAGTCCAAAGGGCATTACTAAAACTCATAATGCCCATATCTAGATCTGAATGCTGTCTTCGGTATGTCTTGCTCCCGGACTCTTACTTGATAGTATCCCGACCGAAGATCGATCTTGGAAAAGACACTGGCCTTGCTCAACTGGTCAAATAGGTCATCAATCCTTGGTAGCGGGTACTTATTCTTCACTGTTACTGCATTCAGCTTGCGGTAGTCAATGCACATCCTCGTCGACCCATCCTTCTTGGGAACTAGAATCACTGGCACGGCCCAGGGCGATTTACTGTCTCGGATGAATCCCTTAGACTTCAACTCTTCTTCATGTTGATACAACTTATCCTGCTCTGACGGCGACATTCTGTAAACTCTATCTGCAATTGGCCTCGTTCCAGGGTACAACTTAATGCTAAATTCTACCTCTCTGACTGGGGGTATCCCTGGGAGCTCATCAGGGAAGACGTCGAGAAAATCTTTGACCACTCTCGGAATCTGTCCTGGCTCTGACACTGCTGCTGAGATGACGCCTCCGGCCTGATTCTTCAAGGTTCGAGTAAAGATGAACTGCTCCATCCCAGGAATACTGAATATGACCCTACCTCCTCTACAATCAATTATCGCATGACTGTCTCTCAACCAATCCATGCCAAGAACGACATCAAAATTCCCCATAGGGAATTCAATCAATGATGCGGGCAATAAATGCCCACACACCTCTACCGGACATGAAAAGCGTACTCTGCTAACTTCTACGAGCCCATTGCCGGTGAGTATATCCATCCTCCCGGCAATGCCTCAAACTCTAATCCAATCCGTGTAGCATATCGTGCAGAGATGAATGAGTGAGTAGCGCCTGAATCAAATAATGCAACAGCGGGAAATGAGGTGACGAGAATTTTACCTGCCACCACGTCACTAGACGCTAGAGCCTCTCCCAAGGTCAATGTGAGAGCCTGGCCCCGCGGAGCCCCTTGTTGCGGCCTTCCTCGACCATGATGTTGCTGCCTGAGGGCCTTCGGCTTCCTGTGCCTGGCAAAACATCTGAGCCTGCGTTGGTAGACGCTGGGCTAGGGGCCTTACTGCTAATACTGGCCCTCCACTCGGGGTTGCCACCGGAGCTGGCAATGCTGGAAACTGCTGAGCTGGCCCTCCTGGCCTCTGCATCATAGGACAAGTGGAAATACGGTGGTCTGAACTACCACACCTCAAGCATAAGCCATTCGCTGACCGGCACACCTCCCTCGTGTGCCCTGCCTTCCCACAGAATGTACAGCCCTGGGGTGCTCCCTGACGCTGCTGCTGGTTCCTTGGCTGCTGATGCCGAACTGGCGCTGTATTAGTTGACACGGCCGTCCTTCGCGGTGCTCCTGCATCATGAACACGCACACCGGGTGCTGGTGCCGACGTTCGCTGCACTGCTCCTCCTCCAACCTGGGAATGAGATCTCTTCTGACCTTCTGTCCTCGATGCTAACCTCTGCTGGGTAAGCTCGTGCCTACGAGCTGCCGTCAGAACAGCGTCAAACGTCTGGTAGTCGTGTCCTTCCACAAGTTGCAATAGTTCCAAATGAAGTCCCTGCTGGAACCTCATAGCTTTCTTTGGCTCCGTTGCCACCATTGCTGGTACGAAACGGCATAATCTGCAGAACTCTGCGGCATACCCATCTACAGTCTTGCCTGCTTGCTTGAGACTGATAAACTTCTGCTGGAGCTCATATCGAGCAACTATGCCAAAATATTTGGCCTTGAATCTGTCACTGAAGGTGGTCCAACGAACAGGACGTCTTATACCAACTTCTTCTGATGCCCACCAGTCGCGGGCAAGATCCTGAAGTACCAGTTTGACCTGATCAACCTTCTCATCATCTGGAACCTTGGCTACCACAAGAATGGCTTCAATGTCTTGAATCCATGCATCCGTAGTGATGGCATCCTCCGTGCCATCAAAATACCTCGGGTTCAAGCGACGAAACCTTCCTGATGCTCCCGAGTCAGCCCCGACACTCCTCTCAAGAGCTAACTGAATCCCTTGGTTCAGCAACACGTTCTGCTCCTGCTGCCGAGTCTGTTGCTGTTGGTTAGTGACAAGAAACCCCCGAATGATCTCCAGGAGTGCTACGGCGTCTGGTACTGCCGTCGCTGCTGGTGCTGCAGGAGTTTCAATAACCTGCGGCTGCACTGCCTCTGGTTCCATTTCTGCTCGTACCTGCACTGAAGAAGGTTCTCTTCCCTGTTGCTGCCCAGTCGAGCCATGCTCTTGCTGCTCTTCCTCATGGGCCTCACCCGCTACTGAGAATGAAGCACCCCTATAGAGAAAAATATAAGATTATCAAGTCCGGACGAGGAAGATTTCGAGGATACAAATCAGGTTAGAGATCAAGGCAAGGACAGAGAATTCGAAACAGAATTTCAAGGGGAACAAGTTTTGATTGAGACTCCTAATAATTCGCAATACCCCACAAGTCTGAAAATCAGGACCTGCATGGGCCACCACTAAAACCTTGTTATGCCCCAGTACCGAAATACAGGGACGGACTAGGCCAGCTACTCCATATGAGGTACGTAACGTCATACGGCGATCGTGGCTGTCGAGAGACTAGGGGGTACATGCTACAATCAAGTCTCCTATGGTCCCACAGAGTTCTATGTCTCAATCAATTAAGTCAAATCAGCAATTAAATGAACATTAAAGATAAAGCAATAAGGCGTCCCTGACGCTTCATCAAAATGATCATGAGATACTAGCTTTATAATTTAGCTATCTCAGAGAGTCAGGAGTACAAAATTATACACAGCTGCAGTCTGTTTAATTACAATTATGTACTGACACAAAATATCAAGTAATCCGGCTAACAGGTGCCGGGGCTAAATGTCGCAAAAGTATAAGCAGGAGTGGTGGGGAAAAACCCACTCGAGTCCCCGAACCGCCATGCTCCTAGTATGCACCATGGATGTCAGGGAGGAAGATCGTGTCCTCTGGCTCTGCTACGAGATCTGGCCAAACAAAACCAGCGGGGTCAGCCCCGAATAGCAAGTACCGCCAAAGGGGCACAAGAGTTAAGATTGAAAACCCAACTAATAGAATGACTGATAATAGTAATACTTATGCTACTATTATAGGGTAGCGCAACATCCTCGAACCCATATGGCACCCTTACAACCAAACAAGGACAAAAGGTGCCGCATGGAGTCGGGACGTGTCGTACTCTATAACTTTCACATAAGTTAAAAAGGTATAAACCATAAAATCTCCTGATCGTGACTTCGGTCGATAGCCTATCGCAGCACAATAACCAACCCAACAATCAAACAAGAACATGGGTTGGATCATGTACCATGATAGACCATGTTCCTCAGTCATTCACAGAAGTAGCACTTCACAACCAGAATAAGTCTTCCGTTCATAACTTTGGTCCACAGCCTGTCTTAGTACGATAACCAACCCAACAATCAAACAAAACATGGGTTGGATCACGTACCACAACAGTCCGCTTCCCTCGGTTATTCGCGGAAGGTAAATAGGAAACATGCAAGTCGTTTTCACGGTCAATCAAGTCTACGAGTTTCTAGTGGAACAAGGTTATCCTCGTCATGTTATTAGAAAATCCTCAGATCGTATCTTTCCAGCAAGGCTAGCCAACCCAGAGTTTCACGTAGACAGGTGTCATGGAGCACAGGTCCCTCGTGAGGCCACCTTGCCAAGACATGTAATATATAGCAGGAATTAATCGGATACAGTCATCCACTCGTTGCGGATGACACAGTATCCGTGGAGACCAGCCGGCGCGCCAAGACAATATCTCAGGGCGACTAGTGTAACACGATCTCGGGATTTTGCCCTCCCTATGCATCTAGTATATTTAGTTGCCTAATTTAACCCTAGGTGAAATCTTGGACTCACATGCTGTGGCCTGCATGATCATCCTCCTAAAGTCGTACTCAAGTACGAGTACCCCAAAGAGGATCCATGTCAATCAGTATGTCAACATGTTCTACCCCTCCTTAGTGTAATGCATCATTGCAAATACGCCACGTGGAGTTACGAGTCATTTGTCGAGCATGAACAAGAACTAGGACATTCAGGTACATGTATCAGGTAGGAAAACTTTGTTCACCGGGGTCGCATTAGTGCTCATATCATGCTCAGGACAAAAGGCGTAAGGATATAAAATGGGCATATAATCTAATAAAATATCAAAAGCATACGCACAACAAGGCAGCGTGCGTGAAAAGTCACGCAAGCTTACACAAGGCAGCGTGCGTGAAAAATCACGCAGGCTTACACAAGGCAGCATGCGTGAAAAGTCACGCAGGCTCAAGGAGAGAGCTGCGTGAAAAGTCACGCAAGCTCAAGGAGAGAGCAGCGTGAAAAGTCACGCAAGCTCAAGGGAAAGAGCAGCGTGAAAAGTTACGCAAGCTCAAGGAGAGGGCTGCGTGAAAAGTCACGCACGCTACAGGGAGCAGCGTAGGTGAAAAGTCACGCACGCTACAGGGAGCAGCGTAGGTGAAAAGTCACGCACGCTACGGGAGACACGCTTCCAACAGGAAGCGTACCTAAGTCTGCGTACGCAGCGCTAAAGAGCGCGCGTAGCTTAGTGTGCGTGAGCTAAGAAGCTCTGCACACTGCTCACTGTCTTCTCCAAACAGCAAAACACCATGGCAGAACCCAAACTTCAAAACAACATAACTTGGTCATCCGAACTCCAAATCCGGATTTCCAAAGTTCTAACTTGGGTGAAATGGAATTCTCTTCCACATGGAAGCATCAAAACCCACAAAACTTCAACGAAAATAGATCAAAACTAAGGAAATCCGAAAATGATTAAAACTTAGATCTATAAAAATCAAAGCTTCAAAATAGAAATTTCCAAGTTCTAAACTAGTATAGATTGAGGAGAAGAACATGTTTTGGCAAATAGTTTCGTAAGATTCATTAACAAAATTATGGATCCTTCTCTTGAGCAAGTTGGTACTTGCCTTGGTGGTGGAGGAAGTAAATGAGAGGAAGTAAATGAGAGGAGAGAGAAGGAGATGGGTTATATATAGAATTCTTGGACCCATGGGTTCATGATGAACCAAAGGGTTCAAGATGAACCATTGGTGAACCAAGAATAGGTCACCCAATAGAGCCAAAACTGTAGGCCCAAATGCAGAAAATAAATTAGAAAATAATATTTTGTCGAATATTTTGGAAAATGCATGAAGAAATACTGCATAATAAATATGTATAAATTCAAGGTAAATACAATTATCGGTTTACGTATTAAAATACGTATTCCAGGATTGGGGAGTGACAGAAGTTTATGCTGGAACTCGGTCAGGAAAAGTATATCTGAAAGATTATGCTGAAGTTCCTGAAGAAACTTCTGAAGTCCCTCCGGTTACAGCTTCAACACCAATCTCTACTGAAGAGCTTTAAATGTTCCTGTTGAGACAGTTCCTTCTAAACCAACAGCAGCTGACAAAGGCAAACAACAAGTCCGCTTCGACAAACCATTGAAGAAGTCATCTCCTACAGGACTTGAAAAGCCTTATAATTTTGATATATTGCTCAACTAGCCAATACCCCAGCTAAATTATCAATCTTCGAGCTCTTACGCCTCTCTAAAGAGACTCGAGAAACTTTAAGTGAAGCACTGCTGCAAGCAGAAACCTGCTTAACTCTTCTCAAGAAATTGGAAACAGAACCTGTTTCTCATTGCCATAATGTATTGGAATTTATTCCAAACATTACCTTTACGCAGGACGATATGCTGCTAGAGGATAATCGACATGACCGTCCTTTATATCATACAGGATATATTGATTCTATGAAGGTTGATCGTCTCCTGATTGATCCAGGATCTGCTCTAGTATTATGCCAAAAGCTATGCTAGACGCACTGAAGATACCTGTACATAGCCTTTCCAGCACTATCACTACCATCTTGGGATTTAATCAAGGAAAAAGTGAGCCTTTGGGCAAGATTCGCCTCAAATTTCAAATAGGCGATCTTCGCACTAAAGTTACTTTTTACATCATCGACAATCATGGTTGCTCATACAATGCTCTGTTGGGGACCATTCTTGCATGAACATAATGTCGTTCCTTCGACCCTTCATCAGTGTTTCAAATATGTTGATGATAATGGAGAAGTTCAAAAGGAAGTTGCG
>JANAVB010035759.1:0-82220 GCA_029216955.1 Iris pallida
GTCTCCGGAGTAGGAATCGTCTTGGTTTCTCCTGACAAAATGTCTATACCGTGCTTATTCTCTCAATGAGCCATGCTCCAATAATGTGGCAGAATATAATGCTCTGCTGATTGGTCTCCAAGTAGCAAAACAATTGGACATAGAGTTCCTGAAGACTTATGGAGATTCTTAACTGATTGTTAATCAGGTTAGAGGACATATGAAGTCAGGAACCCTGACCTCATCCTTTATCATCAAGTGGTAATCGAATTAGTCCTTTTATTCAAATATTCTTTATCGAATTTGTACCACGTTCTCAGAATTTGGAAGCTAATGCTCTTGCTAGTTTAGCTGCAGACTTAGCTGTTCTAATTCGAAGACAAAACCCATTACTTTGTTGGATCGAGATTTATTCGTGTAAAGAATAACTTATATAATGAACATTGTTATATTACAGAATCAAATTCCTAACAGAGGATTGGAGAAGTCCATTTATTGACTACGCAATTTATGGGATTTTACCAGAAGATCCAAAAGAAGCTGCATCAATCAAGAGACGATCATTTGATTTTATTATGATTCGTCTTTACATTATCGTCGTTCATATGATGGACTGTTGCTACGCTGCCTCTCAGAGAATGAAGCTAAGCAAATACTCCGTGAAGCTCATGACGTGTTTGTGGTGCTCATCAACCTGGTCCGAAATTACAGGACCGCATTCGAAAATGGGGTATTATTGGCCATCCATGATAGCAGATGCTGTGGATTACCCAGACGATTAAAGCATGTCAGATTCATACTGATTTTATTTACCAACCGTCTGAATTTCTACATCCTACAGCAACATCTTGGCCCTTTGAAGCTTGGGGCATGGATATTATTGGTCCGATTAACCCTCCTTCTCTCAAGGGACATCGATTTATACTGGCTATAACTAATTACTTTTCTAAATGGGCGGAAGCAGTTCCCTTTAGTGAAGTAAAAACATCAAATGTGGTTAGTTTCATTAAACACCATATAATTTATCGTTTCGGGATTCCCCGACGGATAATTTATGACAATGGACCATAATTTGCCAGTCAGGCATTTATCGGTTCTGTGATAAGATCGGATCCAAAATCTGGCTTCTACGGCTTATAATCCAGCTGCTAATGGTTTGGCCGAAGCCTTCAATACGATCATCAAACTTCTCAAAAATTTTGTCTCTTCTAATAAACGTGATTGGAATGAGAAACTTGGAGAATGTTTATGGGCTTACCGACGACAGTCCGAACTCCTACTAGTTTTACACCATTTTCACTGGTTTACGGATGTAAGGCGGTTCTTCCACTGGAAATCCAAATTTTGTCTCTTCGAATAGCCATTGCTACGAGCTAACTACAGAGAACAATGATCGCTTACGACTCCAAGAACTTGAAGGATGGACGAGAGCGTCTTCAAACGTAACAGCACATTGAGCTATATCAAGCTTGCATATCTCGAACCTTCAATCGTAATGTTAAGAGAGAGTATTCAAATTCGGTGAGCTAGTTCTAGCTGTTCGAAGACCGATGGTGGACTCATAAGTAAAGGGAAATTCCAAGCAAAATGGGAATGCCCTTATGTCATCGAGACAGTTTTCTCCAACGGTACCTATAGGTTGTCTAAACCTAATGGAGATTTGCTCATGATGCCGATCAATGGCAAATTCCTGAAGAAATATTATGTTTGAATTTCTTCCTTATTCTCCAGCTAACAATGTTTGGTTAAGCTTGGAGAGAAATTTTAATCTTTTATCTTACCGTTGATTAAAAAGTTGGATTTATTATTTATCATGTTCTCATGCCTCTGAATAATATTAATTCTGCTTATTTTTCCTATCATCATGTCCATTTGGCCTCTGAAAAGATATTAATCTATTTTTCTTTGATTTGTTACGATCTATCACGTCCATATTACCCTGATAGCATTGTATACTCTAAACAGAAAACGAGATTTCATTATCTATTATGTCCATATTACCTCTGGAGATACAATTTATTGAGTTTAAAAGACTGTCATATCCATATTACCTCTGATAAGTGTTTTCTATCTCATACCTAGTTTAAATTCAAAATAAATGATAGGATCACAAAAAAATATTTTATTCATTTCTTGTGAATATTATAAAATGAATAAGATAAAAGATTACAAGAGTTCTTTATTTTTCCTAAGGTGGAGCAAGATATCTTGAAGTAATTTCTGTAGCTCTGCTAGACGCTTGTCATGAGAGCTCAAAACAGTCTGGGTGGCTGCAGCACGTAGAGCTTCGGGAGTGCAAATATGAGAAAGTCCAGCAAAGCTGACTATCAGCTTATCCTTAGCTTCAACAAGAGTTCTGATAGTAGATTCAGCTCCGTAGGCCTGTTCTTCCAAAATTGAGCTTTGAGTTAGGTGCTGGTCCCGAGCCATGATTATCTGCTCCCTCTCTGCCTTCAAGCGAGCCAGCTCAGCCTCAACTTCTCGAATTTATCATTTTGTTGATAATTTTCATATTCGAGGTGTCATAGGCTGCTCTATAGCTATCCAGCTCAGGCTTTATTCCAGCCAAAAAAGCTTTTTCTTTGGCAATTTTTAGCTATATTCATGGAGGGCTTCATTATATCTCGTCTCCGAGCGAGTAATCAGCCGATAAGGCGTCATACTCTTCTTGAATGAGACTTTCAACGGTTTCACTTGACAACTTAGATACTCTCTGATGGGCTGTTCAAGTCCCTCCACGATTTTCTCTAATGTTGTTGCTCTCGCCGCCGCATCATTGAACATAGCAACATTTCTGATGGTAAGAGCCATCGCCGCCTTTAAGCTCTCATAATTGAGGCCCTTATTCAGGACCATTTTGATTAGTCACCAAAGTCTTATAAAAGGTTTCAGTGTAAATCTCAACTAAGAGATTCATTTCTATACTTGAACTCGGCGTTGCGACGATGTCTACTAAGTCTCCTCTCTGAAGACTAGGAGTAGATACTGTTGCCATGATAGCAGCTGAGATGAAGCTATTGTTTTACTGCTACCATAGCCAACTGTTCCCAGGAGCTTCAGGAACAGTGTCTTCAATATTTGTTGTTCCAGCCGTATTTGGAACTGAAACTATCGGAGTTTCGGTGATGGTGAAAATAGAACAAGCGTGTGATGGACTGTCGTCATCATATAACTCGTTGTTCTAAGCACTGCCATTAGACTTTCTTTGCATTTATT
The DNA here is from genome assembly GCA_029216955.1 of Iris pallida. Classification (NCBI taxonomy): domain Eukaryota; kingdom Viridiplantae; phylum Streptophyta; class Magnoliopsida; order Asparagales; family Iridaceae; genus Iris; species Iris pallida. The sequence continues at coordinate 3,196 of JANAVB010035759.1, forward strand.
TTCGAGGGGGAAACTCTTTCTATCCTTATGAAATCAAAGGATTTCTTTTTCTGTTATCCCTTGACCCTTTCTATGTCAAAGCAAAGCCTTGATCGTGCTTTCCTTCATTTTCCATACAATCTGTATCGAACCTTCTTTATACGAATAAAGAACTGAACTTCGGGTCGAAGAGAAAGAAAAAGAACTTTGGCTTGCATTGTCTGAGGGGATAGGGTGAGTAAGCAGCGCCTACCAAGCTAAGCTTTCGTCGAAAAGGCTAGACTGGTTCCTTTTCGGTGCCCGCCCTTTATTTAGATGTTGGGGCAAGGCAAGCCCAAGGAAAGTATAGGTTGGCTCCCAGCTCCATCTCGGCCGGCATCCTGCTCTTGAGAGGGTTTGGTCCTTGAGCGAACTACTCATGTGCGGGGCATCAGGTTGTCTATCCATTTATATGAAAAACCTCGCTCGGACTAGTACTATGGCCAACACGTGCCTCCGTACATCAGCTGACATCACCATAACTGCCTCCACGCAGCCCCTCAAGGCAAGAGAACTCCTATTATGCCTACCAAGCCTCTAAATATACTAAAGCATAAAGTATAAACCAATTTCACTTGTCGAGTACAGTGCTGAGTAGGGTGCAGTTGTGGTGGAATGATATTTGTAGCAGCTGACTCAAGTTCTGGCATTGTCTCTTCAAAACTGGTACTGGATCGGCAGTAATGGCAGAAGATGCTATTATACCTTCCCCAGCTTCAGTTGGTGACTTGAGTATGCCTTCATCACCTTCCTCAGCTATTGGCTCTGCAGGTTCTTTGAGTATTTAAGTTGTAGTAAATTTTTCTACAACTGAGTCTTCATTAAAATTTAGCTCTTCCTCAGCAGCCGTTTCATCATCTACAGTAATTTCTACTGTATTTTCTTCTTTATCTTTGCCCTCAGCAGGAGGAAGATCTTTTGGCCGAGCCTGTACTTCTGGCTCTTGTTGTACCTCCATAGAAAGAGGACATTCTTCTTGAGTCTCCTCTTCGGGTTCTCGTAGCACTCTCTTCTCTGAAGAAGAAGCCTCCTCATCAGATTCCTCGTTTTCATAAATATCTTCTTGAGGAGGAGGAGCCACAAGCTTTGGAGTACTGTTAACACCTGCAAAAATTGAACAAAATAAATTAATATACAAAAGTCATAGTTTTTATGGATTTTGTATAAATTATATTTACCTGGAGTATGTGTAGGACGTGCCAAGTACTCATTATAATCTCCAGTCCAAACCTCATCATCAAAAGTGATAGCCGGTTCATCGGATGGGATAAACATCGAATCAACAGTTTGTACTGGGGCGACGTCTTCAACAACTTGTGCCTTTTGTGGCAAAGTTAAATGAAGCGATGAGCTGAGACGTCCCGGGAATAGACTACCGTTGGTGTTGCTAGTTGAGATGCTGAAGATCCTTCGCCAGGATGAACTGAAGAAGATGCAATATGCTGCGGCTCATCCACCTGAGTGTCATTCTCAGGGTAGTGGCTCTTGATCTGGAAGGTCTTTTAGTACAGCCTTCTTCTTCTTTTCTGGTATCTTCTCTGGAAGACTAAAAGCTGCACTCTGCTTTTATTTTCGGGTTTTCCCAATAACTATTAGTCCCGCTGCTATCTCTCCAGCTCCTGTAGGGATTACTGCCAGAAATTCATCTGTAACAGTAGTGTTGTCGAGTATATCAGGAGTTATTCTGATTGGTTTCTTCCCTCCTTGGGCCATCGAAGACTTCCTTGCATACTATAACCATGTGCGAAAGAGCGGATGGATGAGTAAAACGAGCATACGGGTGAAGTATACGTAGCTCAGTTGTACTAGTGGCAGTATATATTTTGAATTTAGTACCAGTACATGCAGTGCTGAAGTATCTCCATGCTCTCGTGCCGTCAATCAACTTTCCATAGTGATAGAAGCTGGTAGAAGGATTGCCAACATGAAGCTGATCATATCCAAACTGGCGGACGAACCTACTCGGTAGATAAGGCTCAAACGCATAGTTATCTTCGTTTCTGTACATCAGATGGGAGGGTCTGATACACGTTAGCCATTGGAAGACAGGTTTTGGCAATAAAGTTGTCCTCTCTCCTCTGTCTTCGAATTGCACACCGAGGCAGTCGGCTGGAACTGGTGGCCTTGTGTAGAAGAAATTCCAGCCATAAGAGTAATTCAACGCTGCTCGGGTGTCTGCCACTATCGTGGCAGTCTATGCGACTTTGTTGAATTTTTGGAGGAAGATATTCGCTTCATCTTCAGGGCCTGGTGGCAGCAAATTGTAGTTGTGGTGTAATAACCATCCATCAGATAGGTATATGACAGCTCCCCCTTGGAAAATTGTCTCGGTGAGGAACATTATTAATCAACTCTTCACCAAAAGTCCGCAGTCCTGTATTTATTCGGCACACCATTGCCGACAGCAGGTTGATTCTATTTTTGAACACCAAACGTACAGCTGGCCACAATACATTTCGATGGATCCTGTCTATGGTACTGATCCCCAGCACGACCCATCTTCGTAGCCATAGGGATAGGAAGCCTGCCAGTAAGGCTTTCCTTGACATCTTCTGACTACCATGCCTCAGGTAGCTTAAAGTCTCAGTCCCCGCAGGGATATCTCCGGTCTTGGTGGATAGATATTGGTCTCGAGATTTCTGTGATACCATCAATTCCTGGATTACATCTGCAGGAATTAGCAAGGGTTGATGGTTTGAGTCTTGCTTTCTCAAAACCTACCCTTCTCAGTCTTGGATACCCTATTTTCATGGTAAAATAAATAGGTTGTCCATTTAGTTACATATGCCAAATGTGACCCAGTTTCATACAAACTGGTACAAATCAGATAATGGCACATGAGTTCTTCATAGACCTGCACCAATTCAGGGTTTTTCTCTCTTATTTCTGCTAGTTCCCGATTGGAGGGAACATCTTCTAAGGGACTTCGCCCATTGGCAGCTTCGAGATAAATTGTATCTCATGTAGAGCAAGACCCATTTCACCTTGTAGAGTTGCAAAAGTTCCTGTTGAACTCATATACAATTCCAATAAAGCCAAGAACAAGTTACTGTTCGGTGGTATGCCGTAACTTGTAGAGGCTACTGCTTCATATAGGCCGATAGCGTCCAGGTCTGTTTTAAAGTGCTTCATGATCCAAGCACTGATTTGAATCCAGTTATTACTATAAGGAGTCAGCCACCCTGTTAGCCTAGGGTTGGTCAGAGGATATAACACAGCAGCTTTCATGAACTTATTAATAAACATGGGAGTCTGTACTGGCTGGATCAGAGATGATCCATGTCACTAGCTCTCTCTCTCTCTATTGAAAATCTTTGTCCGGCCTGCCGTAGCTACTGGGAGTCAAATTCCATAACATCTGACGAGGGTGAGTAGCATGGACAAAAGCATAGAGGGTAATCCCTGTCCATGTCAGGGAAATACATCGCCCTTTCTCCAGACTTAAACACCCAGGCCTCTTTCTTAGGGTGAGTTTGCGATTTGAATTCTATCGCATCCTCGAATAGAAAAGCTGGCTTCAAGAATTGTTGGTCTTCTAGTGATACCAACACTTTTCTATTTATCATGGATAGCAGCATCCTGTCTCCTTGAGCAGCTATCAATTGAGCTCTCCCTTCAGGGTATTCAGGGTTGGATTGAGGAAACTTTACATGTGATAAATTCTCCAGATAGTTTGAGCCCACTATACCAGCCGGCGAGCCAAATATTTCTGCGAGAGGGTGAATTTGCAAGTCCACTGCCAAAAAAAAAAATCAAGTTAGTGAAAATCTAATTTGAAGTCTTTTCACGCAGATGATTTGGTTTGACTTTTGCGCATAAAGACTCTGATTATGCAAATTTTACGCTTATTAAAGTTGATAAAAAACTTTTTTAAAGTGTAAAAATATTCTTTTTACGCAAAAAACTGTTACTAGTGAAATTTTACGCTAGTACAAATAGACGTGAGCGTATTTCCAATTTTACGCCAGCACACAATAAATGTGAGCGTATTTTGAATTTTACACTGGCACGTACAGACGTGAGCGTATTTTCAATTTTACGCTACCACAAATAGATGTGAGCGTAATTTGAATTTTACGCTGATACATGAAGATGTGGGCGTATTTCAAGTTTGCTGACACATGTAAATGTGGGCGTATTTCAAGTTCTACGCTGACACATGTAAATGTGGGCGTATTTCAAGCTTTACGCTGACACATGTTGATGTGGGCGTATTTACAAGTTTTACGCTGACACGATAAACGTGGACATATTTTAGTCCTTTTATGCTAGCACGAACAACGTGGGCATAGACTTTCGATTTTCGTTGGTTCCTCTTCTCTGACGAATTCATGACCGAAGTTCAACGTTTTACCCCTCATTGCCGGAGCCACGGCGGGATTGCTTTGCTGAGACGCTGCTGATGGCCGGATGGGATTTTGCGTGCGGTCAACCGACGAGGAATCGTCGGCGGACTTCTTGCCCTTGCTGCCAGCAATGGACGACTTCTTGGGGGCCATCGGATTGAAGTAAGAGTAGAAGGAGGAGGAAGAGTGAGGAGAGATCGAGATTTCGAAAGACAAAGTAAAGTCTTATCTCTCTTCGAAAAGCCTATTTATAGAGAATTTCGAATCGGTTCAAATTCCCTATTTTTACGCCGACTGTTGGATATCCCAATTTTTACGCAGATGACCGTTGCGTATCCCGAATTTTACGCAAGACTGGTGAAATCCTGAATTTTACGCTTTTGTTCAAAGTATTTCAAATTTTGAAAATATTTGAAAACTTTGAAGGGGATCTTGTAGGAGTGTAAAAAGTGCTTTATGGAATAAGTCAAAGAAATTGAGGACTCTACGCAAACAACTCTCTATGTGAGCTATTTTGCGCCAGGGCTATTTTATTGAATTTTACGTCAGGGCTATTTGCATTAAACTTTACGCAAGCTACTTTACGCTGGGGACAGGCTGTCAGATCATACATTTAATGCAAGTGATGATGATTCTGACATAATGATTTACTGACAGCGTATAACACAGAATTCAAAGAGATTTGATTTACACAGAAACCAACATTGTCGTTTAGTGTGTGGACTGGGTTACTTTACGCTCAAAAGATGGCTTCTTTTACGCATGAATACTATGTGAGCTTTTTACGCTCAAAGTTGACGTTTGCGTAAAGTTTATTTGGGCTACTTTTTACGCTCAAGGCTGTTTTATCATCCACTTTACGCGAGAAGTCTATTTTTGGGCTATTTTACGCCTAGTCTACTACTTTACGCTGGAAGTGTATTTTGGGTCATTTTTACGTCCGATTGTTTCTGGCTATATGAGAACGTGTTTGCTTACGTGGCTTTCATGCCACACTTATCGAGGGACGTGTGTACGTGCCCTCCTTATTTGTTGAAGTAATGGGACACGTGTCATCCCACGTAAAGTTCATGGATGACAGTTGCTAGCGTAAAACTCCAATTTGGATGCTTTTTACGCATGATGTGTTTTAGTCTATAAATAGACTGATTTTCAAAATTAAGAGATCACCAGAGAGACAGGAGAGAATACATAGAGATCAGATCCCAGAGACTATGATTTTTCAGAGCATTCTTCTTCAACTTTTCTTCCAGAACAAAGTGAAGTAAAGCAGGAAAGCATTCGACCTCGCCATCAGTGCCCAAGTGCGTCGATACCTTTCTGGTGACTTAGTTCTTCCAGCTGTTCATCTTCCAGTTGTACTCTTCATCATCATCGTATGGTCCAAGGAACAAAGTGATCGCCTTCAGATCAGACTTCCATAGCAATAGTACTTCCCAGAACAATTTGTACTTCTTGTACTTTTTCTCGTTTTATTTCAAAAGTCAATTTTAGGCATTTTGTTAAGTGAAACAAATACATTGACGTGTTTGCCTGGAGCTATAAAGAATATTGTCACTACCACTTTTCTAAATTGGGGTATTTTAGTAATTGTGTGATAATTTAAATTTTTGATTATTAATTGATTGGTATTTTGGTTTTCGATTAGTGCTTTTGGTAGTAGCAATGGTTTAACCTTAGTTAGCCTTGATTAGAAGACTAACCATGTGATTAGAAACCTATTTAGCTAATTAGATTTAAATTTAGAGCATTAGTCCTAATTAGGAAACAATTTAATTCATTTTAGGCTATTTTAGCATGTAGCTTTTTGGCCTTTTTGCTAATGGGCTTCTTGTTTAGTTTTAGAAGAGTTGTGGCCCATCACGAACCCTAACCTAATCGTAGAAACCCCCTGGCTTGCCATAACAGCAGTTCCCCCCTTTTTTGCTGTTATATGTTAGTAGCCACCTAGTTTGCAAAACCCTAGAAATTGCTCTTCTCTTCCAAAAGTCCATTTTCTTTAATTCTCATCCAAATCGATCCAAATGAAGTGCGTTGCGATCCTTGGGAGGAGAGGAACTTGATGAAGACTTTCTAGCAAGGAATCAAAGGCGTTGGACTGGAGGAAATCGGCCTTGACGTGTTTGGAGGCTCGTTTCATTGAGATATTGACTAGAGGTAAACCACTCTAAACACCTGTAAACTCCGATTTCTCCTCGTAGATGCATCCATCTAGGTACCCCAGACCTGTACATGTAGTTTTGTAGGATTTATATCCGTTTGATAGGTGTATCGGACACGTGTCGGTGTATTAGAACACGTGTTCGACAAATTGCCTCTTATAATCATAACTTCATATTTTTTGATTCCATTTTCACGAATTTGTTGATGTGTATATTTGAAACAACTTTCATGAAGACGGATCTCGATTTGATACGGTTTTGGTGTCCAAATCGGATACGGACACGTGTACATGGGATCCCCGTGCGTGTACTGCTGCTCGAGTGTCATAACTCGACGCACAGGACAAGGTTTTGCCTGAAATTTGATAGACACATGGGGAAAACCTCTGCCCATGTGCTCCTAAAATTTGATGACGTTTTATGGAGCGTGCTCAAAGAAATCGAAGCCGCACTGGTTCGGTTGAACCGTACATGTGCGCAGAAATTGCCACTGACACGGCCTTCGTTTGCAGACACGATGATGAGGACACGAACCAGGATCATGGACACTAGCACTAGACCTAGGCTACCCCTAGACTAGACCACGTGGCACGACGTGGCTCGTGTCGTGAGCTACGGACGTCGACACGCGCCTACGAGGCCGTACGCGCAAGTTCGTACAACCACGTCGATACGCGTCTCGTGCGACGCATGGACACCACGTGGACACGTGTCAGTTTACACCTAGACTTAGACCCCACCTAGCTACGTGCACGAACACGAGGCTCCTCGTGTTGCGTGTGGTGTTCTATCGACCACTGTGCCCACGAGGACTTTTCTATGCACGCGTATGTACCCGTGCGGTACGTACTGTTTGGACATGATATACACAAATTTGACTCTGTGAGGACACAATCATGACACACACGTGTACACCTTCATGTTTGTCAAGTTTCATGAGTTTTAGTTGTGTATTTCTGAGTTTAGGCATTGAGTTAGATATCGGGTATCGGTTTGGGTTTCGAATGTAGGTTGAGGGTGATGTATACTGTGGTATTCGAATATTCATGCGTATGGTTGATACTGTACATATATGTTTAGTTTAGGGATTTGTTTAGAGTTTTGGTTCATGGTTTGAATCCTCATGAGTTGGGGTTTTGATATATATGTGAGGTTTAGTTCGGGTTTTAGGAGTTCGAGTGATATATAAGTGTGCGTTTATATATATATATATATAATATATATATATATATATATATATATATTATATATATATATATATAAACGCACACTTATATTATATATATATATAGATATATATATATATATATATATATATACATAATTATATATATATAAGTGTCGTTTTATATATATATATATATATATTTTTTTATATATATTATATATATATATATTATATATATTATATGTATTATATATATATATATGTATATATATATTTGCGTTTATATAAGTGTGCGTTTATATATATATAATATATATATATATATAATATATATATTATAATTATATATATATATTAATATTATATATATTATATTAAATATATATATATATATATATTATATATAATATATATATGTTGTTTCACTTCAACCTTTTCCTTACACACAGCATACACATGCTCAGACACATATTCATATTACTTTTCCTTTTTCCCCTTTCTCTATATCTATATCTATATATATATATATATGCTAGGGAAAATTTATGAAATGCCCAAAAACTGCAAAAGTTTTATGAAAAATCCACCGCAAAATAACATTTCATCGCGTGCCCAGAATTAGCGAAAAATATATAATGGGAGTTCTGAATGACCTTTTTGCCCTTCTAATTTATTGACAACACCCCCGAACCCCACCCTTCAAAAAATATTTCGATACTTCCTCTTCTTTCATATGTCGCTCAGTTTCGAATCTAGGTTTTCTCCTCCAAAATTTTCAAACCTTATTTCAAAAACTCGTTGAAAATTTTCGGAAAGACGGACAAATGAAAAAACTGTTAAAACGGAGGTCCAAACATCATTTTTTTTTGCGATTCTAAAATTTCAAAAGGCCGACGAACAAGGAAGCAGTTGATCTCCAGCTCCTCGGAAACGCTCCTTTTGCGATAAACCGGGCCTCGTTTCGACCTTCCAGTCAAAAGTTATGGTCCTTCAAAGTTTCAACTAGACATAAAATGTAGGAGAATGATCATTCTCCGTGGTAATATAACGGAGAATGGCCATTCTCCGTGCTAAAACTACGAAGAATGGCCATTCTCCATGCTAAAACCATGGAGAATGGCCATTCTCCTTGTTAAATTGACAAAGATTAGCCATTTTTCGTGTTAAAATGGCGAAGAATGGCCATCCTCCGTCAATTTAACAAGAAGAATGGCCATTCTCCGTCAATTTAACAAGGAGAATGGCCATTCTCCGTGCTAAAATAAGGAGAATGGCCATTCTCCTTGTTAAATTGACAATAAATAGCCATTCTCTGTGTTAAAATGATGGAGCCATTCTCCATCAATTTAATAAGGAGAATGGTCATTCTCCGTCGTTCTAACACGGAGAATGGCCATTCTCCGTGTTAGAATGACGGAGAATGGCCATTCTGGCCATTCTTCGTCAATTTAACATGGAGAATGGCCATTCTCCTTGTTAAATTGACAAAGAATAGCCATTCTCCGTGTCAAAATTGACAAAGAATGGCCATTCTCCATCAATTTAACAAGGAGAATGGCCATTCTCCGTCATTTTAACACGGAGAATGGCCATTCTCCGTGTTAAAATGACGGAGAATGGCTATTCTCAGTCATTTTATCACGGAGCCATTCTCCGTCATTTTAATACGGAGAATGGCCATTCTCCGTCATTTTAACACGGAGAATGGCCATTCTCCATCATTTTGACATGGATAAGGCCATTCTCCGTGGTTTTAGCACGGATAATGGTCATTCTCTGTGATTTTAACACGGAGAATGATGGAGAACAATCGCCAGAAACCTAAAATCTAATTTTTTGGTTTTTTTGTGGAAAAAAATTTGTCAGGAACAAAAATTCAAGAGTTTTTGTTCTTCTTTCAAAACGATGCTAACTCTTATGGAAAAGAAGAAGAAGATCTTCTCTCCACAATTGACCTAATCGTCGGAAAACTTTAAATCTCTCCACGATGATGATGATAATGAGCGATGAACAGAGTTCGACTGAAGAAAAATATAGTGAACTACGTACGATCTTTGCGATCTCTGCTGAAGATGAGAGCAATGGAATTCAGATCTCTCGTGAAGAAGAAGACGAAAATTGCAATCCAAATCTGAGTTTGTGCGAAGGGTAGTTATGGTATTATAAAGATGGCAATTTTGTAAATATAGAGTATCTAAAGGGAATCTTAGAATATTTAACGTGGAAATATAATTCTGGGCATTTCATAAAACCCATCCTGCGGATGGGTTTTTCATACAAACCAACCCCGAAATTGGGTTTCTCAGCAATTTCCAGTATATGCTATTTATGTTATGTATATAATATAAGCTAAATATACATGTGGTATATAGCTATGTTATAGGAATAATAGCCTATGGATTAGTGAGTTAGTTTAGAAATGACCGAATAGGCCTAACTTGACATAGTTGACTAGCAAGTTGACCAAGTTGACAAAAGTCAACTTTGGGTCAAACTTGATCTAAACTTGACCCAAATGGACTTAAAATGACTAGATAACTCAAGTTTGACCTAAATTTAGGATAGTGGACTAGTTGACTTAGGGTTGACCTAGTTTGACCAGAATGGTTGACCAAGGTTGACCAGAGTTGACCAAGAGTTGACTTTGACCTAGAATGACCTAAAAGCATGTAGTTTGCATTGTAAACTTTATTTATTCTATCTTGAATACATTATAACCTGCATTGATCTAAATAGGAGATTATGACTCCGGTTTGTACATCTGTATTCATCAGTCACTCAGGGTATCAAGCGAGTACATTCTCTGATAGTTCTTTCATTTACTTATCAATTTCTATATTTCAGTTCTAGTCAGTTCTATTTGATTCTCTGTTACAAACACGGATTGATATTTCTGGAACTCATGTATACGACACACACACCTTACTTGTCTAGCCTCTATATCAAGAACTACTACAAGAATCACCTACAAGCACCTTCATGTTCTGGCTAGATTTATTCTCGATTTACGTATCGTGTTATGGATTCACACATACTAGTTGGCGAGAAAATGCTTGAGTAGACATGTAAACATTCCCAAATACCCGAAACCACCTCCCTGTGAATTATACAAGAGATAGCCATCTCACACTTGGCCAGTGCGTGATGTGCCGGATTACCCCTAGCCGTTTACATGTCGATCTCAATATTTTAAAATACACCTTTGAGTATTGTCAATAATCATTACTAGAATCACCACAAGAATCTTTACTAGAATCATCACAAGGATCATTACAAGAATCACCCTACTTAAATCATTGATTAGAATCACACTTGACCTACAGTATACCACATGGACTCATATCACATTATTCTAGTTCAGCTAGCTTTTATTTACAGTCTTTATCGACATGATCTTCTGTTTCACAGCATTTACTTTCCTTATTTTTAACTGTTGCTTTACATCTTAACTATCTAAAACTTCCATGCTTCATCAATATAACTGTCTATAATTGTTTTATAGTCTTTGTCATTTACTTGGATTTTCTTGATGAGATGTATTCGTTCCTGTCCTGACTGGACCTGTTAAAAATATTACAGATGATAGCCCAAAGGATACATGCCCTACTTGCTATGGATCTGGAGAGGGATTAGGTACCTTTGGCCCCGACTCTCAGGAGTGATCGGGAGACTAGTTTAGTAGACTTGCCATAGAATTCATGTTTAGAATTTGAATTGTAATAATATGAGACTTGACATGTTTTGAGTTGTTTTTGTTGGACCATTTGGTCATATGGTCAAACCTGATTTTAATAATTGATTAAACTCTGTCTGGATATACAAAGCTAGTCGGGACATCTCGGACTCTTGAACATGATCAAGCATGGCTATCCAATGAATTCAAGACCGAAGATTTGTTTGCCTACTCGAGTCTGTAATTCCTTATGCAATGTATTTTCATTTTATTTGAGTCTAGGAATATGTTGTACACCGAGTCGTACTGGCAAATAGGCTACCCTTAATGAGTTCAAAATGTTTTTAAAATGTCCTCTCAAAAAGGTTTACAAAAAAGTTTTCAAAAATCACCTAAAAGCTTTTTAAAACCCTAACTAAACCCTGACTAAACCTTGACAGAACTCGGACCGAGTTCGGCCAGAGTTCGGTTGGTGGCTGTTGTGATTTTGAATCCTTAGAACTTGGTCCTCCTGCAGTTGCAGATTTGACCGAGATTTGCTCATAGAGTTCTGCCCGAATTCTGCCCGAATTCTGTCAGAAGTCGGCCTTTGAAATTCCTATAAATAGAGAAGGATTTTGATTATTTCAACTCACTCATTCACTTTCAATCTTCTCTATCTAAAGCTTTCTGTCTTTCAAAGAGTTTTCTAGAGCTTTTAATTTCAGATCCCAAGCCAATTACAATCCTCTAGTCGATTTGCCAGTGCGGTACGGTCTAGAAGTTTCTGAGATATTGTAATCAGAAGGCTTGATTGAAGAATACCTCTTCACATTTGAAGTTGGACGAGTTCTTCGTATCAAAGCTCCGTTGTAGAAGTTGCAAGGACTTCGTAAGAAAACTTACAGTTTTTCCAATAGTGGATTCAACTGGTAGCAAGAGTTCTACCGACTGGATTAGTCCTTAACAGGGAAACCAGTATACATCGCTCTCTTTGCGTTTGCTCTCTTAACTCTGTCTTTACTTTATTTCAGTTGTGATTAATATTCTGTGACTGTGCTGCTAACATTATTTTAATTAGCATTATTCCGCTGCCAACTCTATTTACCCCCTCTAGAGTATTACGCTTTACTATTTCGTTCCTACAATTGGTATCAGAGCGGGTGTTACAGGTAAAGCAAAGGTAACAGTGCAATTATTTATTCTTTTTAATTAACTGTTATATAGATCACAGCACAACACATGGCAACTGTGAAATTCATAAGTGAAGGCCAGGCCACAAACAGACCCCTGTTTGATGGTACGAACTATACCTATTGGAAAACACGGATGAGTTTTTTCTTGAAATCACTTGACTTTGATTTATGGTCCATTGTTCTTGATGGCTATCAAAAGCCACCTCGTATAAATGTTGATGGAGTTTTAGTTGAAAAACCCATATCAGATATACAGAGGAAGAAAAGAAAAGGGCCAGTCTTGACGTACGTGCCATTAATGCTCTCTTTTGTGCTTTAGACAGAACTGAATTTAACAGGGTGTCTATCTGCATAACGGCTAATGAAGTATGGAAGCTACTTGAAGTCAAACATGAAGGCACGACTCAAGTCAAAGAATCTAAAGTCAGCAGACTTACTCAAGAGTACGAGGCGTTCAAGATGAAGCCCAACGAAACATATACACAAATGTTCGAGAGATTCTTGGATATTATAAATCCTTTGTCCTCCTTAGGCAAAGATTACAATAACCATGAAAAGATTCGCAAACTCCTGCGAGCACTTACCAAGAACTGGATTCCGAAGGCTACTGCAATCATTGAAGGGAACGACCTCACAACTATGTCCCCGAAGTACTCATGGATAAGCTACTCACTCATGAACTGGAGCTACAAGATTTTGAAGAGCCTGCACCAAAGGAGAACGATCGCTCTCAAGGCTCAGCACAGAAAAGCTGCTGAAGGTGACTCAGACAGCAGTGGATCTGAGGCTGAAGATCAAGCACTCCTAGTAAGGAAGTTCAAAAGATTCATGAGACATGAGAAGAGAGTTAAAGAGAACAACAGCAACAACTGGTATCAAGAAGATGCTATCTGCTATGGTTGCAAGAAAAAGGGACACATGAAGAAGGATTGTCCCACAAACTCATCATCAAGCAAGAAGAGCAAAGGTATGAAAAAGGGAACCTGAAGAAATCAACATCTAGAGATATGCCAATACCAGCATATGGCATGAAAGTGAAGCCAGCGACTTAGAAGACGAACAATCAGAAGATGCTGCAAACGTATGCTTTATGGCATCCGATCAGGTACCTACTGAACCTGCAGTTGATACTTATGATGACTTCACCTTTGAGCAATTAGGAGATGCCTTCAGTGACCTAAATGACTACAGGAAACTGCGTAGCAAGTATCAGACCGCTAAGAAGGTACTCAAAGAGTACAAAGGTGAAATAGGTAGACTTACCGACCTACTAGCTGAGGTTAGAAATAATGTTAGTGTGTCTGGTGAGCTTCTTCAACAAAGCTCTTATTACACGAGACTACAAGTCATCTGAAGAGAAAGACAAAATTATTGACCAACTCAAGGAAGAACTTTCTATAGAGAAGAAAAGTCTTCGATGTGCACAAATCAGAATGGAATCACTCACTTTTGATTATACTAAGTTGTATGACACTTCCAAAAGATTGGAAATTAGGTTAGGAAAATAGCCTGAGCCTGCTGCTTCCTTCCCTAACACATGTCACTTATCGAAAAATTGGGACATTCCCAAGCCAAACACTGTCAGACCTAACCATATAAAACCTTTACCCCAAAAGGTTAAGCCCAAACAAGATTATAGGTATACTTTCTTCTATACTAGAAAACCTAAACCTGCCAACCATGTACACCACTCAGCTTTCAACACTCGACATGCATAATGTCATTATTGTGGCCTCATTGGTCATATTTTATCTGTATGTAGAATGAGAAGCTTGTTGATTTAAATGTTTATGCTTGGATACCTAAAGCTAACAATTCAGGACCCTACAAGAAATGGGTACCAAAAGTTTCATCTGCAAACTGTTTTGTAGGTGGAAACCCTTCACATGCTAGAAGCAAATGGATCCTCGACAGCGGTTGCTTACGGCATATGATCGGTGATGCTACCCTATTTACAACACTGTCGAAGAAAAAGAAGGAAGGCTATGTCTCCTTCGGTAATAACTTGAAAGGGATTATTGGTATCGGTGATGTTGGTAAGTCTCCCTATCCTGTGATTAAGGATGTCTGTCTGGTTACCGAGTTGAAACATAATCTACTCAGCATAAGTCATCTAGCTGATCATGGTTATGGCATCAACTTTGGCAAAGACAAATGTACTATAGTTGATAGCTCAACTGGTAGTACTATCTTTGAAGGTATCAGGGAAGACAATATATATGTTTTCTATTTGTTAGAAGAAACTAACATTTCAGGTAGATGCTTAATGGCCAAGAGTGATGAGAGTCATCTGTGGCATATGAGACTCGGTCACGCTAATATGGATACGATCTCAAGATTATTCACAAAGAAGCTAGTACGCGGTTTATCGGACATTACATTCAAGAAGGACTCGGTATGCAGCCAATGTGAAAAGAACAAAGCTACCAGATCCACATTCAAAGTCAGTAAACGCAGTATGTACTACTAGACCTCTACAATTGCTTCATATGGACTTATTTGGTCCTAGCAGAGTTGCTAGCCTCGGAGGTAAACTTTATGCTTTCGTAATTGTAGATGATTTCTCTAGATACACGTGGGTATATTTCTTGACACGCAAGAATAATGCATTATCCGAATTTGTCGCCTTTTGCAAGAAAGTACAGAATGAAAAAGGTTACATAATTACTCGCATAAGAAGCGATCATGGAGGCAAATTCGAGAATACTGATTTTGAGCAATTTTGTGACACACACAATTTTGTACACGAGTTCTCCTGCCCTAGGACTCCACAACAAAATGGAGTTGTGGAACATAAGAACAGAACTCTAACCGAAATGGCCAGAGTGATGTTAAACCAGTTTAGTCTACCCAAATATTTCTGGGCTGAAGCTGTCAATACAGCTTGCTTTGTACTCAATAGAGTTCTAATTCGACCCAAATCGAAGAAGACTCCATTTGAGTTATGGTTTGATAGAATTCCATCTGTTTCATACTTTAGAATATTGGCTGTAAATGTTTTATTCTTAATACAAAAGATAATTTGGGAAAATTTGATGAAAAGGCGATGAAGGTATTTTTTTAGGTTATGCGGCCAAGAGCAAAGGATACAGAGTCTTCAACAAAAGAACCATGATCATCGAAGAGTCAATCAACGTCACCTTTGATGAACTAAATCAGATGACGATCGATGACATGACGAAGATCCAACTGTACCAAGCTCAACATCAGCTGATCCTCAACCAAGCTCTGCACTAGCTGAACCTCCTAGAGAAGATCCAGGAACCAGCTACCTTCAGAATCTACCGAAAAGGTTGAAATTTACAGCTGATCATCAAAAGATTTGGTAATTGGTGATATTACCAAAGGAGTAAGTACTCGTACATCCAGTAGAGATTGTTTCTAGTATTGCATTTATTTCACAGCTAGAACCAAACTATTGTGAAGCATGTAGTGATTGTTTTGGATAGATGCTATGCAAGAGGAATTAAACCAATTTGAACGGAATCAAGTTCGGGAACTTGTTCCCAGGCCTATTGATCACGGTCATTAGCACCCGTTGGGTATTCCGAAATAAACTAAATGAGAATAGTTTAGTGACTCGTAATAAGGCTCGACTCGTAGCTCAAGGATATAATCAAGAAGAAGGTATCGACTACGATGAGACTTATGCCCCAGTTGCGAGATTAGAATCCATTCGCATGTTATGTGCATTTGCATGTTTTCATGATTTCAAACTATTTCAAATGGATGTCAAGAGTGCTTTTTTAAATAGTTTTATAAAAGAAGAAGTTTTTGTAGCACAACCTCCAGGTTTTACGGATTTCAAAACCCTGATCATGTTTTCAAGTTGAAGAAAGCCTTATATTTAAAATAAGCCCCTCGTGCTTGGTATGATCGTCTAAGCTCTTTTCTACTTGACAATGGTTTTTCAAAAGGCAAGGTTGACACTACACTATTTATTAAGTCTTTTAATGGCAAACTTCTTTTAATTCAAATCTATGTTGATGATATTATTTTTGGATCTACTGATGAATCTCTGTGTCAAGAATTTTCTAAGTGTATGCAGAATGAGTTTGAGATGAGCATGATGGGAGCTGAAATTCTTTCTGGATTACAAATCAAACAAACTGATAATGGGATATTTATAAATCAAGCCAAGTATACAAAAGACCTGCTAAAGAAGTTTGATCTGGACAATGTCAAACCTATTGGCACTCCAATGGCAACTTCAACAAAGCTTGATTCAGATGAACAAGGCAAGCCAGTCGACACACGTAAGTATCGAGGTATGATTGGTAGTTTACTTTATTTAACTGCTAGTCGTCCAGATATAAATTTAGTGTTTGCCTGTGTGCACGTTTTCAAGCTAACCCAAAGGAATCACATCTGTCCGCAGTTAAGCGTATCTTTCGATACATTAAGGGCACTTCTTCTGTTGGCTTGTGGTATCCCAAAACTAAGTCCTTTGACCTTATTGGTTATTCGGATACGATTTTACTGGATGCAAAGTCGATAGAAAAAGTACCAGTAGCACATGTCATTTCTTAGGCAAGACTTTAGTCTCATAGTTTAGTAAAAAAAGTAAAATTCTGTAGCCCTATCAACAACAGAGGCTGAGTACATCTCCGCAGGACGTTGTTGTGCTCAAATTTTATGGATGAAACAAACCCTAGAAGACTATGATTATTTTACACATATTCCCATTTTCTGTGATAACACGAGCACTATTAATTTGACTAAGAATCCAGTATGTCACTCTCGTACTAAACATATCGAGATTCGACATCACTTTCTTAGAGATCATCATCAAAATGGAGATATAAATCTTGTGTACATAGATACTGAAAATCAACTAGCTGACATCTTCACTAAACCTCTAGCGGAAGATCGTTTCAATTATTTACGTCGAGAATTAGGAATTTTGGACGTTAATAATATTAATTAAATTTGTTTTATGATTATATATTATTACGCAAAAACTGTATTAGAGACAAGCCAATAAAGAGTCTGTCTGTCACCACAACTATGGTTGAAGCGAAGCGGTACTTAAGAGTTCCCCGGTGAACCTCCGCCAGCTGGGACAGTACTCCTACAGCTAATCTGAAACAGTCGCTGTGTAACGACATTTAATCTATAAAATAATATTAATTATGTTAATTGAAGTTGAAATGACTAATCTTTGAATTAAATTTTTGAAATGAGTCAATGATGATGAGGAGATGTACTATATGATTTTGAGTGATATTTTATGATGTACTTGGAAATGCTCCGATATTCCAAGTTATTATCAGTACTTTTTTATTAGCACTTTTTAGTTTGCTTCAGTACTCTTTTCTTTTCATGGACATGTTTATTATGCCTCAGTTTATGGCATTCAATTTATTTCAGCACTATGTTTCAGTTTCAGTTTATGATAGCTCATTTCTTATATTGCTTCATTCTTTATAACTGCCTGTGAAATTACATGCCTGTGATGATTTTTTTTACAATACATGCCTGTGATATTTCTCTAGTTTATGCCTTATTTCTTTTATATGTTTTCTCACTATTTGTTACTTATGCATTTGATTGCGGGGGAGCTTCATCTTTTGCAATTATTTTGCTAAGTGACAAAGGGGGAGAAAAATTAAAGATCTAACATTTTTTGAGATACAGGATATGAAAATACTTTTTGATATTTTGAATAAGCTTAATGTTATATCATTCATAGTTTGTCAATTATCAAAATAGGGGAGATTGTTGGCCCATTTGGTTATATGGTCAAATCTGATTTTAATAATTGATTAAACTCTGTCTGGATATACAAAGCTAGTCGGGACATCTCGGACTCTTGAACATGATCAAGCATGGCTATCCAATGAATTCAAGACCGAAGATTTGTTTGCCTACTCGAGTCTGTAATTCCTTATACAATGTATTTTCATTTTATTTGAATCTAGGAATATGTTGTACACCGAGTCGTACTGGCAAATAGGCTACCCTTAAATGAGTTCAAAATGTTTTTAAAATGTCCTCTCAAAAAGGTTTACAAAAAGGTTTTCAAAAGGTTTTCAAAAATCACCAAAAAGTTTTTTAAAATCCTAACTAAACCCTGACTAAACCCTGACAGAACTCAGACCGAGTTCGGCCAGAGTTCGGCCAGAGTTCGGTTGGTGGCCGTTGTGATTTTGAATCCTTGGAACTTGGTCCTCCTGCAGTTGCAGATTTGACCGAGATTTGCTCATAGAGTTCTGTCCGAATTCTGCCCGAATTCTGTCCAAATTCTGTCAGAAGTCTGCCTTTGAAATTCCTATAAATAGAGAAGGATTTCGATCATTTCAACTCACTCATTCACTTTCGATCTTCTCTCTATCTAAAGCTTTCAGTCTTTCAAAGAGTTTTCTAGAGCTTTCAATTTCAGATCCCAAGCCAATTACAATCCTCTAGTCGATTTGCCAGTGCGGTACGGTCTAGAAGTTTCTGAGAGATTGTAATCAGAAGGCTTGATTGAAAAGTACCTCTTCATATTTGAAGTTGGACGAGTTCTTCGTATCAAAGCTCGCGTTGTAGAAGTTGCAAGGACTTCATAAGAAAACTTGCAGTTTTTCTAATAGTGGATTCAACTGGTAGCAAGAGTTCTATCGACTGGATTAGTCCTCAACAGAGAGAAACCAGTATACATCGTTGTCTTTGCGTTTGCTCTCTAACTCTGTCTTTACTTTATTTCAGTTGTGATTAATATTCTGTGACTGTGCTGCTAATATTGTTTTAATTAGCATTATTCTGCTGCCAACTCTATTCACCCCCCCTCTAGAGTATTACGCTTTACTATTTCATTCCTACAGTTTTGAGATATTATCATTTAGTAGTTTTTATTTGTTTTTTTAGTTATAGAATTTTGTGTTATCCTATCGTGCTTAGACTGTGATTGAGTTATATTATTTCTATACTTGTCCTCCGTTCGGAGTTAAGATTTAAGACAAGTACATTATATAATTGTGTCACTACTAAAATATGCTTAAATAGCGATGTATATTAGCGACGGCGGAAATACCCGTCGCTGATAATTGCCTATAGCGACTTCTTGTGCTACACGTCGCTGTCCGTCGCTGCGTAGCGACGTTCAGCGACGTAGTATAATTTACGTCTAAATGGATATGAATTACTACTTGCGGAATCGTTTATGGATGTACAATCGTCGTCCTGATGATATGTGTGGTGTGCGGGATGAATACATAGCGGGAGTATAGCAGTTCCTGCAGTTTGCTAAGACGTTCTCTCAGTACATGGACGGCACCAAAATTAAGTGTCCGTGTGTGAAATGTCATAACGTGAAATATTATCCAGAAGTGGAAGTAACATATCATTTGTACTCGAGGGGTTTCACGCCTAATTACTATCAGTGGACCGCACACGGAGAACTTGTGTCTTTAGCATTAGAGCCGGAGCCTTACGTTGAGCCGTATATGCATGCGGGACCTAATTTTGTTTCAGATAATCATGCATACGACGACGGATGCGTGAACATGGTTTTCGACACTGCGGGGCCTAGTTTCGTTCATGATGCACCTGAAGAGACACCGAATGCCGATGCTGCACAGTTCATGGAGTTGCTGGAGAATGCAAGGACTCCATTGTATCCTGGTTGTGAGGATCATTCACCGTTGGAGGTGGTTACAAGACTGTTGAGCATTAAGTCAGATTTTAACATGTTGCAAGAATGCTACAACCGTTGGAGTTGATTATAGAGATCTTGCCGGCGGGTGCTAAGTTGCCTAAAGACTTCTACCGGTCTAAGAGGATGGTGAGATCGCTCTGGATGGGATACGAGAAAATCGATTCCTGTCGCAATGGGTGCATGCTGTACTACAAAGACGATAAGGACGCAGATGTGTGCAGATTTTGTGGTGCTGATCGCTATAAGACAACTAGTACTGGAAGGTCTACCGGTGCAAGAAGATCGACCGATTCAATGCACTACTTACCTTTAACGCCGCGGTTGCAAAGATTATTTATGGTGAAAGAGACGGCCGAAAATATGAGTTGGCACATGCGAGAACAGATTGAAGGAGTGGTAGATCACCCATCCGATGGAGAAGCGTGGAAGCACTTTGATCGAGTGTATCCTGATTTTGCTTCAGATCCACGTAATGTCAGGTTGGGACTATCTTCTGACGGTTTTACTCCTTTTGGTCTTTCGGATCCCAGTATTCGTGCTGGCCTGTGATTGTCACTCCGTATAACCTACCGCCTTGGATGTGCATAAAGACTCAGTACATGTTTTTAACCGTTATAATTCCTGGTTCGAACAATCCCAAGAGGAACATTGACGTGTACTTACAGCCTTTGATAGATGAGTTGAATCAGTTATGGGAAGTAGGCGCGAACACGTACGATGTTCCAGGAAGCAGAATTTTCAGATGAAGGTAACCCTTATATGGACCATCAACGACTTTTCGGCCTATGGAATATTATCTGGATGGAGCACTCATGGCCGTCTCTCATGTCCGTATTGGATGGACCGTAGTAAGGCTTTCCGCTTGAAATACGGAGGAAAACCTTGTTTCTTTGATTGTCATCGGTAATTTCTGCCAAAAGATCATCCGTTCAGAAGGAACAGGAATGTATTCCGTGCCGGCGTTGTAGAGAAGGGTGATCCACCACCAAGGTGGTACGGAGCCACGATATGGGAGGAGGTTAAAGATTTTCCAAGTGCTATCGAAGATCCTACAACTGGGTACAAGTGCGATAGATTTGGTAGAGATCATAATTTGGTAGAGATCAGGTGTGAATGGTTCGATCCGATTGAAGGTCAGGGTTGGAAAGTAGACAAGCACGGTCTTGTTGATATAAACTATCGGCGTCGATATCAAGCCTATGAACCATTTGTCCTATCAAGTCAGGCTCAGCTCGTGTACTTCACAAGTTATCCTTAACGGGGAACAACATGGTCGGACTGGTGGGCAGTATGCAAGACCAAAGCTAGAAATACCTTTGAGGTTGACGATATAGCTTATCAACAGGATGAACTACCTCTTGTAACAAATATTGTAGAAGTGGACACGACGGAAGTTCCTCATTACACATCTAATTGTGTAGAAGAAGTAGAATTATCTGAAGAGGAAGATGCAAATGAAAGTGAAGATGTAGAGAGGAGAAGAAGAAGAAGAAGAAGAAGAAGAAGATGAGCTAAACGAACTAGATGAATTTTTAGAGGATTAAAATCTATGATGTCTATCATAAATATGTATTTTTGTAATAATAAATCTGTGACACTTTAGTGACACTTTTATCTGTGACCATGATATTTTTCAAAATCTGTGATGTCTATCGTATAAATATGTATTTTTGTTTTATTGTCATATGTTATTATCAGGTATGACTAGACCAGGAGGACGACGCGGAGGATATTACATTAGGCAGTCCAGTCAGCCTCGGCCAAGGGATGGAGAGGGCAGTTCCGTACCCTCATCCTCATCTCCGAGTACGCCAGTGTACCATTCTGTTCCCGGTCCATTACCGGGACATGGCAGTTCCAGCAGATTGCAGAGTCCTCCTTCGTCGTCCAGCCTTCCTGATATCCCGTCCAGCATCCCTGATATCCCGTCCAGCATTCCTGATCCGTCCAGCATTCCTCCTGTCGACGGCTCTATGGGGGAAGCCGACGCCGAGCATATGGAGGCCGGCGATCAGACTGAACCTGCCCAGGCAGGAGGTAAGAGCGACCCTCCATGCGCTCCCCCGGGCGAGACGCGTATGGAGATTTGGACGGACGGGCCTATGAAGTAAGTTAATTAATTAATATAAATTTCTTAAATGATTTTATGTACATATATATTCATGAAATTTTGTTATTGTATAGATATCGGCCTTCTGTAGTACAGAGACAGCTGGGGGTATTTCTGAGGCAGAACTATGGTGGGCCTTGGCTCAACTACTCAGATGCTCCCGCAGACAGGAAGGCCTTTTGGTTCGCCCACTAAAGGTAAAAAAATTGTTTATTTTTAAATTTTAATAATCATTTGTGTATATTATACAACTTTTGTATTTTACTTCTTGTAGAGGACCTATTTCTATCCACCACACCGGGCGGCGAGGATCGAGGGCCAGTTTCTTGCCGTCGCAGCCAAGCTCATCCGTGATGCGATCGACGACCAGAAGCGTCGTGATCGCGCCAGACGTCCGATCCATGGTTGGATCACGCTAGATCAGTGGGCTGCGATGAAGGCTAGATTCAGCGAGCCCAAGTACCAAGAGCGGTCTGAGAAGGCCAAGGTAGCGCGGTCGAGCGCCGGTAAGTGGTGTGGTGGCTCCATTCCGATGACGGAGCATTTTTGTCGTCTGGTACGTTTCCTACGACGGACATTAATTTATATATAGTTCGATATAGAATGTTTAATACTAATAATAGATAATATATTTTAACAGGTAAAAAAGGGTGAGGACCCGAACATGGTGACCGTCTTCCTGGTCCACATCGGAGGGCTGGGGAGTTTATTGACGAGAGGGCGACGCAGGCATATGTACGTTCTATTTTTATATTAATTTACTATAACTTAGAAAACATGAAAATAGATATCAATATAGACTTTAGCAAACACTTACACGTTAGCAAACATATTCTAGGCCGAGTTTGTTCGGCTACAGCAGGAGGCGGCTGCTGCTGCTAGTGCGCCAGCAGAGGGAGGGGCTGGTAGTTCCTCCCAGCCGCCTACAGCTCCATCGTAGGACGAGCTCTGGATGACCGTCGTTGGCGGTCTTCAGAAGGGTACGTACTACGGTACGGGATCCTACGGCGCGTATTTGGCTTCGGAGTCCTCCCGGACCCCCTCTGTCAGTACGCAGTCTCCGGCTTCGCAGGCGTCGTCACGAGTTGGGGATATCCTTCGTCAGATCGAGGAGCTGCGTCGCGAGTTGCAGCAGCAAATTTCTGATGCGGTCGAGCGACGATCCGACCCTCCGATCGTCACTGGACGATTTGATGCGGTCGAGCGCAGTATACAGGAGCTGATGAGTCTATATCAGGCTACAGCTGCCAGCTTGCAGACGCTCACCGAGTCTACGCAGCGCACAGAGCGTAGACAGGTCAAGCTGGAGGGATTACAGAGGAGCATGCCTGCCTCACTCACTCAGGTTTCGGCTTCGCTTGAGGCGAGTACTAAGAGGGTGGTGAGTACCCTTACTGCGCATGGTGAGCGACTGCGAGAGCTGGACCAGATACGTCCTCCCGGTCCATCGACGGCGCCGACTCCAGACACTGCACTGCCTCCGGCACCGACTCCAGACATTGCACTGCCTCCTACTGCCCCTACGGTACAGCTCACCCAGCAGCAGTATGACTACATTCTATCCCAGTTGCGCGGCAGGGGTCCGCAGTAGTTTTATTGGTTTTTTTATGACTTGTGTGTATTGGGCCTATGGGCAAATTGTTTATTCATACAACTGTGTATACACTTGGTGGGAGACTTTTTATCTTCCATTTTTATTTGACTCTATTGGATGTTTGTGAGGATTTGTGTCTGTGATATTTACTTTGCACTGCCTCCTATTTTTATTGTGATATTTACTTTGTGATATCTGCGACGGGGATGACAAATATACCTACGTTGGGTTATAAGCGATGATCTGATATACAAAAGAGGTGCTGCCGAAATTTTTAAAAAATATATTGTGTATTTTTGTTATGATGTGTCTGTATTTACAGTGAATGTGAAATGCAGTGTTCGGAACCATCGACAGTTTCGATTACTGTTGTATGTGTTATCTTGGATAGAAATAGCAACAGTTCAGGGTGCACTTCTGAGAGGTTCATTTTCACGTCCTTCACTTTCTCGGGACGTCGTAAAGGTTCCCGAGAAGGTGAAGGACGTGAAGAGGAAGCTCTGAGAAGTGCACCCTGAACTGTTGCTCTTTCTATCCAAGATAAAACATAGAACAGTAAGCGAAACTGTCGATGGTTCGAACACTGCACTTCACACACACAGTAAACACAGACACACAGTATAACAAAAATATCAATTATATTTTTTAAATTTTTTTTATAATATCTGCGACGTATAGCGACGTTCTGCGACGTACTGCGATGGCAAGTAGAAGTCGCTATACGTCACTAAATACATCGCTACATCTGTCGGTAGACGTCGCTAAGTTGCCCACGTGGCTGCCATGTCATCATATATAAAGTTTACAACATCGAAAGTGGTCGCTTTACGTCGCAACGTTGGCGATGCAGTGATACGTCGCTATCTGTCGCTCATTTTGCGACGTCTAGCGACAATTAACTACGCGTCGCAAATAGCGACATTTGGCGACTAAATTGCCATCTGCGACTTGCCTATAAGCGACGTCCTTTTTGTCGCTAAATACGTCGCAAACATGTTTTAGCGACGTATTTTCCATTTTTAGCGACGTCTCCTGACGTCGCTTAAATGGGTTATTTTAGTAGTGTGTGAGTTGTTTTAGATAGTGACCTAGAACAACGTTCTAACCGCCGATTCTGCGACATAGGTTGGGCGTTGTTACGTACTTGTACCCATACACTGGGTGGGGTCGTGACATATACTGAGACTAGATCCTCAGATCGCTACTCATAAACTTAACATTCTGCCGAACGTTAGGCCTGTTAAACAACAACAACGACGGTTCTGACCATATAATGGACACTATAGACGCTGAAATCAAGAAGCTTATTGCATGCATCTTTGTTAGGGAGGAACAACATTTCGACTGGGTAGCTGATATTGTCTCGGTCTACTTGCACGAAAAATAAACAATGTCTACGAGGACTACTTGCAAAAATAAACAATGTCTACGAGGTCTACTTGCAGAAAATAAACAATATCTACGAGGTCTGCTTGCAGAAAATAAATAATGTCTACGGTCGGATCACACATACTTGGTACTTCTCATTTTCGACTCAACAATTTTATAATAGAATATAAAATCACATAACCAATGGCCAATCAATATAAATATAGTGAAAATTAATATTGAAAACAGACAATAAACTGTACTAGCCTGTGGTCCTTTGCTGGTGAAATCGATAATCCAAACCACTCAGTGTGCCACAACAGTCAAACTCGTACACAGTCTCCAGAAGCTGAAATAGATATTACCTACGTTCTCAGAATATTCAAATGAGCTAGGATTGCCTGTCCTTAAGTCTAATTCTGGACACAGGGGCAAAATAGTAATTTCGAACAAAAGTGATATTCGCCGTTGGACGCACTTTGTACTGAAAAGCGTGCCAAAGTCTATGGTCTCTAAACTCGTCAAATTATATGTCCACAGGTCCAGTTTTCTGATACGAACCCAACCGTATGTCCAAAGTTGGATTTCGGCAGGCCGTGCAAAAATCACCTGTTGAATCAGATCGTGGGGCCTGCGAAACGGCGATCCGATCGACTATCTCAGAATTGGACCAAACTTGGCATACAGGACCAGAAAAATGATACGGTCCCGTTGGCGTAAGTTTTGTCTCGATCTGACGAACGTGCACAAAGTAATTAGGAAATTTGCAAAGAGACCGATACGGTAGATTTTGACGGATACGCATCAAATTCGTCGCGTACACGCAACCAATTTGAATTCCGTCAAAGCCCACATGTCCGCGAAATTGTTACGCATCTTTTGATGCTTTTGGTACACGACCATGTCGCCCGGTTTGGCGGGACGCACGTCGTATCGAAGAGTTTCATAAAGTTTCTACTGTTTTGAAAACACATTTTTGTAGGTTTTGGAAATCTGATTCCTCGACATACAGTCTGTGAAATTAATTTCTACGAAAAGGGTTTTAAAGGCCTATGGGTTGTCTACAGGATTGTTCAATCATAATTTTAATATCCATGACACATTGATCGCAAAGTGGTGCTAAATATGGGTACTTGACAGTTTCTAAACTGTTTATTAGAACAGTTTTTCATCGATCTTTTGCATCGATTCTTGGGCAGTGTAATCAATCTTATCGGAAAATAAATTGATGGGACTAGAGGCTAGATATGTCATCTTCTAAAAGAATCAGTTTGCTTGGGATTCAGTTGTGTATACGGAGAGAATTCGATCGGGAAGTGCCATACCTCATGCGCGAATCTAATGAACACAGGGCCCTACTCTGGCGTCCTTCACTGTCTGAGCCGACCAGGCAGGCACTGCTCTGGCGTCGTGGCTACCCATCCTTGGTCGGGCACGATGGAGGAGGGTCGCCAGGCTCCTGCGAAGGTTTTACAGTCATCGGAGAGGTTTTCGATCACCCTGGGTGCGTCACGCGATATCCGTGATTAGGAGCGCTCGGCTGTGTATCGTTTACTAGAGGTGAGGATTAGCTTAATTTTGGTTAGATTGGATTGAGAGATATTGAGTTTGTTAAAATCCTAAATCAATGATCAATTTCTTGATCTATAAGGATTTCCTTGCTCTGTTCGAACAATCGTTCGTGGGAGGATATTGTTCCCCTCGCGGAACTGTAAAAACATATGTATTTACTTTTTGTGTTATACACATACATAATTATATATATATATATATTATATATATAATATATATATATATATATATATATATATATATATATATTATATATATTTATATATATAGAGATAGAGAGAGATGTATATCTATTTATCTATATGTATGTATAATAATATATATCTAGTAGCCATAAAATCCTCATAAAATTATAAAAACTTAATAATGACCTTGTATAGTATTTTAGGGAAAATATTTGAAAGTGTTATACAAAATTAATTTATTTGTATGAAAGAATTATATAGCATTTTACTAAACTTAGAATACAACCAATGGAATAAACTCTAAAAGTAAAATAATAAAATCTTTCTGTATATATATATTATATATATAATATATATATATATATATATAATATATATATATATATTTTATATTTTATCTATGTATGTGTGTGACGTAGCTTTTATCTTGCTACCCAATATATAACAAAAAATTCAAAAATTTAAAGTCTAATTATAAATAAATACTGTAAAAATATTATGTTAAAAGTCTTTAAACATATTTAAGGTTTAGGGCGGTTTACATCCTACCCAACTTATAGAAATTTCCTCCTCGAAATTAAGATAAAGCTTATATCAAGGAACAACGAAATTAAATACGAAAGCAGAGCAAGTACGCCCAATCGTAACCCGGTTTTCGTAAAGATGGAGGAGGTAGTTATAAAAAAATCCAAATCGATGTCATATTCTACACGATGGGGGTATTCTCCATTCGAGACTCTACCCAAATTATAGAAGCTGGCTACCCATAAAAATCATCGTTACAAACTTTGAGTAGGATAATTTCTAAGGGAGGCACGAGGGTTTTGGACACTTCTGACTGCGGTCATGGATTCTAAGTGAACCTCGATACTGTCATGACTTCTTGGTCAATAACTTCTATAGGATAATTCTCACAATTTAAGTTCTTGTCGGTCCGACTTTCAACAAGATGGTAGGAATCTCTTGCTCGAGTAATAATAGAACGTGTCAATTCAAGAAATTTTAGTTTCCGTCTGGCATGGGTAACTAAGAGATGAGAGTCCATAATAGTACAAAACATTGCTATAGATTTTTTTGATTGACAAGGGTCTGGAATCTTTAAGTCATAGTGACTAGTGTGTTCGGGATCGATGTTTGGTGTCGTGTAGGTAGCATGTGTTTGCTTGGGTGGAATACGTACGTCATAGGTGTGTTATGTCTTGCATGGGTCATGGACATTTAGTTTAGTTAAGGACATGGGTTGATATTTGCATGGTTTAAGATCAAAAGGGACAGAAATTGGCATATATGATTTGTTCTAAGGGAATTATGTCATACACGTGGTGTACTTAAAATGGAGCACAGGAA
This sequence comes from Iris pallida, assembly GCA_029216955.1. Lineage (NCBI taxonomy): Eukaryota > Viridiplantae > Streptophyta > Magnoliopsida > Asparagales > Iridaceae > Iris > Iris pallida. Next base: position 31,553 of record JANAVB010035759.1, read on the forward strand.
GGAAAAGGCTAGTGTTGGGCTTCAGATATCAAAGTCATGGTAGAGGACATCAGATGATACAGATAGGAGTGGACGTTATGAACTACTATTTATTAGTTCAATTGGAACCAATCTATCCCAATCAATTGCTAACTCAAAGAAGCCCAATGCTGTATGAGAGGCTTGCAATCTATGCATTACAAAATTCTCGTTTCTCGAAATTTAAACTAAAGCTCGATAATACGATAGAATAAAATTTGAGAAACAAAGGTTGTGATCTCTTACCGCGGCTACCTAAATGCACGAGCAGGTGATAAAAGCAACACGAAGATCGTATCGCAACTTCCAAACAATGGAAGAATGGTTATGAATGTCATTCCATTTAATGTGATAGGGTATACTAAGTTCAAGGTTCTACCAACTTACAGAAATTAGTTAATCGTGGGAAACACAATAGTAGGACTTCTAAGAAGGTCAAATTTTAAGAAGAGTTATGAGGATATGAGGTACTTCTGATTATAGTCACGGACTCTAAGGAAGCCTAGGTATTACTCATTTAACCTTGCCCATATATTGACCATGTTCCATCCAGGCAGTAGGATGGTCTTGGTCAAACATAACCGGGAATAAGTTGGTACATCGGGATTCCATTCATCGCATAACATACGCTATGAAGGGATACGGTAAAGGGATTATGGGAGGGGGACAAGTGGATCATGAGATGGATACAACATAATAGACGTAGGGACCTATTTTATAAAGTTTGGCTTTATAGTCCAAATATGGCGATCTGCATGGATGGGTTTAACTGGGTCTTAATGGGTTTTCTAATTGGACATCAACCTTTGGTTGAATGAACCTTGGATTTTAATCTATACTGGCCAGACAAGATCCCATGAAATCAATCTGAACCATTCCTACTAGGTTAGGGTAACCTAGAATAGGTTTCAAGTCAAGAGGTTGGGCAAATTGCTAGTTGGGTTGGTTAACTAGGTTCCTAAAGCCCAAAATATGTCTTTGTGACTTTTGTCTTTAAGTAGCACAAGAAGACTCAAGTAAGTGGCACACTCGTGGTATGTGCGTAGTGAGCTTCGAGTAGATCACAGCCATATATTGTGTCGAAAGGTTTGAGTCAAGGTTGAGTCTCTAATTGAAGTCAGAAAGTATAACGGTATGTGGTAAGGGTTTTAGTTAGCCTTTTTGACCTGAAAGTCGTGTCATAAAATAGGGTATAAGGGGACATATTTGAGTGGAACATGATATACCTAGATGAAGGTGGACTCGTCTAGGTCTTACATATGGAATTTATTGGAAGGAACCAACTGATCTTATGCTCCGAATATCTATATCACGGTAAGGGACACCTAAAAGATCTAAATAGAAAGTGGGTGTTTCAGAGGCACTAATTTGTCATCCTGGTGGGAACCCACTCCTCCTAATCAGTCGTTATCCTAGAAGTCCTAAAATTTAGAAGGGCTTACAATCTATTCACTCCAGAACTAAAGAACATTTCTTTTTGATTAGTGAGGTTAGAAAAATTCCAAAGTAGTGATATGGTACCTCGACTCTCGATTATAAAAGAATATTACACGACATAATGGACAATGTGATATGGTAGATATGTATTAAGTTCAAGATCGTTCTTCAATTCCAACTAGATGGAAGACGGTTGTGTAGGTATAGCTTTCATGGCTGTAGGTGTTATGGTGAACTAAGAGAGACATTCTGTGTTTATCCTCTCTCAATATACAAGTAAGTAAAGGAAAAAGAAGTAAGTAAAGGGAAAATAATAAAGAGTTCAAGGGAGAGGGAATCGAATGCGAATACGGGGTTCCAAGGTGATTGAATAATTCGAAGGGAGTTATCAAGACAGTTCGGATAAGATCCTAGCGACATCTATTTCTCAATCCACGTTGGTTAATCATATGAAGAGCGAACCGAGTGTACTAAGGTTGATCATACGATAATACACTGATTTTGATTAGATAATATGTTAGTGGGCATTTTCAATCATATGTCCTGGACAAGCTCGATAAAGAATAAGCTTGCAAAAACTAGGCTATAATAGCGGCATTAGTCACGATAGTCCAAATATAGTACGCAAGATTTGTGATTGAAAGAAACAAGCAGTCCGAGTTTTGTGAGAATCAAAAACCTTACCCGGTTTTCTTGCTTATACAGTCTTCCTACTATCTTCTTATCCAAAAGGCCTTGGTCGACTAATGGGTTATGGACCTCTGAATTCTATATTCTAGGTAAACCTATTAATGTCAGTCAATTACCTCGTCAATACACCACAAGGACCACGGAATTCTAGGTTGGGAGATATGCTATCCAACTTACAGTACTTTCACTAATATTAGATTTGGATATTTTGGGACACACAGGACATTTTCTATTCTCTATATTATCCTAAACTTGTAATCACGTCTGAAGCCATTTCAGCGAGAATTATGCCTCGTCCGTAAACTCTGGCTGTGGTAAACCCTTGATTCCGTGATTCAAATGTGATATACTATCGGATACTCTACCATATATTGACACAAGGTCTAAAGAGGTTAATGAAAACATAGTTTTAGCAATGTTCCATATCCTACGATTTATTAAAATAATTATAACTCTATAGGTCGTGCCTCGCCAGTGCGCTACTGGCTGTAGTGAACCCACACTCTCCATTCTCAAGTAATTGGCGATAGTGCGCTGCTGCCTAGCCATTGCAGTCGTTAAAATTACTCCAACTATATTCCTAAGAACTTCAAGGAGCTGTTAGAGATTCAAACTAGTTGACTATGATATAAAGCATAAACATATGCCTATAAGTCTCAATCCTTAAAGTAAATAATTGATCGGGGAGAAGTAACTGAAGACAAGAGAAGTAAGAACAACCTAATCTTTATTTCGTATGTATTTCAAATGGTTGAGGGAAAACTTAATGTACGCCTTGAGTTTCCAACAAAACCGAGTCGAAACAATTATAGGTATGATTGGATCATGTTAAGCTCAAAAGTAAATGGATGGCTATAGAGTATCAACCTTTAGGGAAGGTGATTAATTATGCAAATAAATCAATACTATGGCTTGGGCTGGTAAGACACCCAACAGTTTTCAAGGAGTCGAGACGTGAGAGGCGTAAGTGTGTGTCATTTCGAGTATCAATTTAAAATGAAGTGAGTGGCTAGGAAAGGTAATGGTAAAGCTAAACAAGGATAGATCTTCTATTCCCTTTTACCTATGCATGTATATATACTCATATACTCACATGGCCCAACTATGCTTTAAAAGCCCCAAGCGAATTATGTATAAAACTATTTACTTCAACCTGACCAAGTACAGCAGACCCAAACCCAAATCCATATACTAAAACAAAACAAATATTAGCCCATAATAAAAAATTCATCTTGTGTCCCAAAACATATATTTCCATGCTAACTATGTAATATTCATTTTCTAAAGAAATCCATAGATGTAAACTTGCCTAAGGAATATGGACTAAACATATTAATCATTTAAAACCAGCCTATATCTAAACCCAATATTTACCCAAAAACATAATACTCTTATATCTATTTCATTTCCTAAACACTATGTACATAATTCTAAATACAATAACAATTATCGTCATAATCTATCTCAATACAATTATATACGTATAACATTGAACCCAATTCAATAATACTAACTAATACAATACGCACAAATGTATATGTACAATATAGTATCCTTACTATGCCTTGTAAATAATTAATTCACTCTCTCCCTCTCTTTCGGTTCTGTTGTCATTAAATGGAAGAGCTGTCATTAATTAGAGAGGGAGAATGAGCAAAAGAAATAAAATAAATGTCACAATCAATGATAAGGGTTGAACCCTACCTAAATCACATGGCCTGTATACCAATCTTAACTACCCACGGTTAAATTGAATATGGGACTCCTAGCCCTAGCCATTCTCCTAAAGTTACTTACTCCTAGTTGTGAATGAGCATTTTCTAGTCGCAGGCTCGCAGCAGTATGACTAATATGGTACTACCACGAGTTCGCACAATTTGCAAAAATAGACCTGCATGGGCTACCCCAAAATTTGTCACGACCCGCACCCGCTATTTCAGATATGAGACGTGTCCAAGCCAGCCTACGCCGCAGTGTCGACGGTAGAACGCTGTATAGCCATAATGCTCAAAATCACAAATAATGCTCATTCATAAAACTAAATTAATTTACAATATTCAGAAGTTTTACATTTACAGAAAATATAAACTCTTACAAATATTGACATGATTACAACTCATCTATCTAGCTAATCTCTAGGTTTTCGTCTGCATGCACACCCGTAACTCCCCATGCTAAGTGAATCCATGGCTAACCTGAAAATGTTGGTTTTCAGTCAGGAATAGAACGAGTACAATTCACTGAATGCAGTTTCAATAAATAAAAATGACTATAAAATAGAGGTAAGACATTAATTATATGTTTTAAAAATAAACAGAAAAAGATGCGAGAAAAGAAAAAAATCAATAACAAATAAATAAACTAAAATACCTTCCCAACTGTTAGAAGTACCTTTGACATGTGATCAGTCTGGGACACTACACCGCGAGGTCTACGAGGTCTACTTGCACGAAAAATAAACAACGTCTACGAGGTCTACTTGCAGAAAATAAACAATGTCTACGAGGTCTACTTGCAGAAAATAAACAATGTCTACGAGGTCTACTTACAGAAAATAAACAATATCTACGGTCAGATCACACATCCTTGGTACTTTTCATTCCCGACTCAATAATTTTAAATAGAATATAAAATTACATAACCAATGGCCAATCAATGAAATATAGTAAAAATCAATATTGAAAACAGATAATAAACTGTACTCGCCTGTGGTCCTTTGCTGGTGAAACCGATAATCCAAACCACTCAGTGTGCCACAACAGTCAAACTCGTACACAGTCTCCAGATGCTGAAATAGATATTACCAATGTTCTCAAAATAGTCAAATCAGCTAGGATTGCCTGTCCTTAAGTCCAATTCTGGACACAGGGGCAAAACGGTAATTTCGGACAAAAGCGATATCCGTCGTTGGACCCGCTTTGCACCGAAAAGCGTGCCAAAGTTTATGGTCTCTAAAGTCGTCAAACTATATGTCTACGGGTCCATTTTTTGATACGAACCCTACCGTACGTCCAAAGTTGGATTTTGGCAGGCCGTGCACAAAATTGCCCGTTGAATCGAATCATGGGGCCTACGAAACGGCAATCCGATCGACTGTCTCAGAATTGGACCAAACTTGCTATACAGGACCAGAATAATAATACGGTCCCGTTGGCGTAAGTTTCGTCTCGATCTGACGAACGTGCACAAAGTAATTGAGAAATTTACAAAGAGGCCGATACGGTAGATTTCGACGGATACGCATCAAATTCGTCGCGCACAACGTAACCAATTTGAATTCTGTCAAAGCCCACACATACGCAAAGTCGTTACACACCTTTTGATGCTTTCGGTACGCGTCCATGTCGCCCGGTTTGGCAGGATGCACGTCATATCGGAGGGTTTCATAAAGTTTTTACTGTTTTGAAAACACATTTTTTGCATGTTTTGGAAATCCGATTCCTTGACATATGGTCTGTGAAATTAATTTCTACAAAAAGGGTTTTAAAGGCCTTTGGGTTGTCTACAGGATGTTCAATCATAATTTTAACATCCACGACACGTTTATCGCAAAGTAGTGCTAACATGGGTACTTGACAGTTTCTAAACTGTTTATTAGAACAGTTTTTCATCGATCTTTTGCGTCAATTCTTGGGTAGTGTAATCAATCTTATCAGAAAATAATTGATGGGACTAGAGGCTAGATATGTCGCTTTCTAAAAGAATCAGTTGCTTGGGATTTAGTTGTGTATACGGAGAGGAATTCGATCGGGAAGTGCCATACCTCATGCACTCATGATGAACACAGGGCCCTACTCTGGCGGCCTTCACTGTCTGTACCGACCGGGCAGGCGCTTATCCGGCGTCGTAGGTACCCATCCTTGGTCGGGCACGGTGGAGGAGGGTCGCCAGGCTCCTGCGAAGGGTTCACAGTCATCGGAGAGGTTTTTCGATCACCCTGGGTGCATCACGCGATATCCGTGTTTAGGAGCGCTCGACTGTGTATCATTTACTAGACGAGAGGATTAGCTTAATGTTTGGTTAGATTGGATTGAGAGATATTGAGTTTGTTAAAATCCTAAATCAATGATCAATTTCTTGATCTGCAAGGATTTCCTTGTTCTGTTCGAACAATCGTTCGTAGGAGGATACTGTTCCCGTCGCGGACAGAGAAAACATATGTATGTACTTTTTGTGTTATACACATACATTTATATATATAATATATGTATATATATAAATATATATGTATATATAAGATAGAAGAGATGTATATCTATTTATCTATGTGTATGTATAATGCTATATATATCTAGTACCATAAAATCCTTATGAATTCTAAAAACTTAATAATGACCTTGTATAGTAGTTTTAGTGAAAAATATTTGAAATGTGTTATACAAAATTAATTTATTTGTATGAAAGAATTATATAGCATTTACTAAACTTAGAATACAACCAATGGAATAAACTCTAAAAGTAAAATAATAAAAACCTTTCTGATATATATATATATATATATATATATATATAATATTATATATATATATATATATATATTATTTATACATATATATATATACAAATGTTATATTTTATCTAGGTATGGTTGTGACTAGCTTTTATCTTGCTACCCAATATATATTAACAAAAAATTCAAAATTAAAAGTCCAATTATAAATAAATACTGTAAAGTATTACGTAAAAGTCTTTAAGCATATTTAAGGTTTAGGGGGTTTACAGTACGTATTAAATTCGACACCAAGATCTCATCCCCTACCAAAAACCAGTAGTTAAACTTGCTATTTCATTCAAGGATTTCTTTATTGAGCATATACGCCGACATGCATCGCAACACGGAAGCCGATGCACTCACCAATCTAGCAGCGTTGTAGTTGTCTCTGTGAAAAGGCAACAGTTAATACACCGTCACTCGAAAATATTATTCTGTGTCGAAAATAATTTGAACATTGAATTCAGTAACGCGGTTGAGATTTGCACTACTAGTGAGGACTAGAGGATTCCCTTCATCGCTTCGCAGTACATGACATCTTACCAGAAGACCCTAAAGAAGCTACGACAATTCATCGTCGATCACTCTGATTCTATTATAATCACTCGTCCTAGACACTCTACCGTCGATCATTTGACGGTATCTTCTGCATTGTCTTGTGGGTGATAAAGAAAAATAGATATCACGAAGCTCGTGATAGTGTCTACGGTGCACATCAGCCTGGTCCTGGCTAAAGGATCGTATTAGACGTATGAAAAACTATTGGCCCACCATGTTGGCAGATGTAAATGAATATACAAAGAAATGCCAAGCATATCAAATCCATACATATTTTATTCACCAACCGTCTAAATGCTTACATCCCACTACAACATCCTGGCCCTTTGAAGCTTGGGGCATGGATGTCATCGTCCTATCAACCCACCATTATCTCGAGGACATCAGTTCTTTCTAGCTATAACCGATTACTTCTCAAAATGGGCAGAGGCTATTCCTCTACCTTAAGTCAAGACAATCAGTGTCATCAACTTCATCAAGCATCAAGTGATTTATTGATTCGGAGTTCCTCGGAAAATCATCCCTGACAACGGACCTCAGATCGTAAGTCAAGCATTCACTGGATTCTGTAATGACATTCGAATCAACAACATTGCTTCTACATCTTACAATCACGTAGCCAAGGGTTTAGCAGAACCATTCAACAAGACAATCAGCAAGCTTCTCAGAAGTTTGTTTTTGCTGATAAACGTAACAGAAGCAAAAAGTTTGGAGAGCGTCTATGGGCCATACCGTACTGCAGTTCGTACCCTGACTGGCTGTATACCCTTTTCTCTGGTGTATGGATGTGAAGCCGTCTTACCGTTGGAAATCCAAATTCTATCCCTGAGGATAGCTATCGCCAACGAGTTGACAGTGGAAAAATAATCGTCTTCGGCTGTAAGAGTTTGAAGTACTTGATGAGAAGCGGCTGCTAGCTTAACAACACATTGAGCTATATCAAGCCCGTATCTCGAAAGCCTTTAACCGTAAAGTAAAAGTATGAACCTTTCAAAAAGGCGAGCTAGTCCTTACCATCAGACGTCCTATGACTATGACACACATGAGAAAAGAAAAGTTCGAGCCAAAGTGGGAAGGTCCGTAAGTCATAAGCAAAGTTTCCTCTAGCGGAGCTTACCAGCTGATTGGGATGGACTGTCGAATAGCTATGATGCCTATCAACGAAAAATTTATGAAGAAATATCATGTTTGATAATATGTATATATTTTTTAATAAATATTGTACATACACAAATCTTCGAATTGTTCTCTCTTATTCATTAATCTTTCGTGAGTAAACCCACAGATAATAAGTCCTCAAAAATCTCCAGTGGAGACTAACCCGGATTTTATGGTACATTCTCAAAAGATTAAACTATAATATCTATCACAACATATCATCATGATATCATCTTTTGAAACCCAGTCATTTTAAGAGATATCTTACTTTTAAGCCCCAGTTGGTTTAAGAATAATAAACAGATATACGAATTTACATCCACATTACCTCTAGATTCTATTGTTTGTCTCAACGACTTATCACATTCACATTACCTCTGAATTCTATTGTCTATGTCAAATGACTTGTCACCTCTGATAATGTCATCTCAAAAGTAACATCACATCAAGTTATATTCTGTCACGTCCAGGACCCCTTAACAGATATAATCAATGATGTTATTTTCAAGAAATACGTCACGTCCAACCCCATATTTACCATGTCCTTACTATCTCTGAGTAAATATGTTGGTTATCTCTCTTAAACTTATTTCTATACCTCTGAACCAAGGTGTGCCAAAGATAATAAATCCACAAAATCCTAAAATTTATGACAAAAGTGCAATAAAAAGTTCTTTATTTCTCTCTCTATAAAAAGGAGTAAAGGACTACATTTGAGAAAATAGACTACATTTCAAAGCAAAGCAGAAAATATTGAGACATTGTTTTTTATTCATTTTCCTGAGAATGGCTATACTGGGACAGGTACCACTCCCTCAACCATTACGCATATGAAGGCCCCAACTGATCGAGGTCCTCTACAGGAGCCGATTGGCTGGAGCTCCCAGTGCTACTATATTACGATGCTGGTTCTTCCTTAACAGCGACTTCGATTTTTGGAATTATTTCCTCCTTAATGGTCACCAATTTTCCTTTAACAAAAGGAGATATCACTTCCTCTTCAACGGTGACCTCAGCTTTCGGTATCACCATAGACGCTGTGAAAAGGCAAAAAGAAATAAGAGTTAAAATCATGAAAGAGAGTTCTTATAAATTAAGAAAATATAAATCTAAGTGATTTTTAGCTCTGCGTAAATCATAATGCTAGTCTCTAAATTGCGCATGCAGTACGACAGTTCTATGACAGTTCTCAGCTTGCACATGCAATATGATAACTTGTGGTTTGCCTATACATCAAGCAGTTCTAATTTGTATAGTATGATAATATATGCACTGTTTTCAAATCATGATACGTAGCGTGCCGCACACTTTAAATGAACAAAGAGTGCGCTGCACGATTCATGATTTTTGGCCGACACTCTGAAAGAGGTGGCATATTTTGAAGATTAGCGCAGCGCCAACCAACACTCTGATAGAGGCGGTCAACGCTAGCTAGGGTTAGCACTATAAGAAATGGTGCTCATCTTCCTCCGACCAATCATTCACCTTCGAGAGCAGGGTTGGCCTCCTCAGCTATCGTCGATGGCGGCATGTGCCTTGGCGCCCTCAATAGTGAAGCCCGTGACGGAGCTCCGACAATACCCTTGCCTTTCTCTGTGGTAGATCTCTTTGGTGCCATTGCCGATGATGGAGAAAGTTTGAAGAAGAAGAAAATATGAAGAGAGTTCGAAAGAGAAAATTTATGTGTAAAAAACTCTCTTTCTCTCCCCTCAAGGAGCTATTTATTGCATGAATTCTTGTGTAACTGTCGCACAAATTGTGCACTAAGCAACTGGTCGGTTAGGATTCTGCACGTACAATATCTTCTAAAACACTTCTTATTCAAAGTGTTTCAAATTTTGAAATTTGAAAACTTTAAAGGGGGTCTTAGAGAAGCATTAAAAATGCCAAAAGAATGTATTGCGCCATTCACAGATGGCGTCAGGCCATATCCATCAAAATAGCTCATGGCATCAAATAGCGTCCAGCATCAGATGGCACATACTATCAAATGGTGCCTGACTGCCACATGTGAGCCTCCTCTAGAAGCTAAGTCGTCAGTCATAATGACTGACAACACAACAGTCGACTTTCGAATATCGAACGCACGACGCTCGAGAAGATTCTGTCAGATCCGACATAACGATAGTTGTCAGTTACTTCGCACCATTTATCATTGGCACGAAGTAACTGACTCCTCACAGAATCAACACTCAGCACATTTTGCAAGTTGGCGCTCCTCAAATACTATGCGCCATTCATCAATTGGCGCCAATCAATCAACTCTCATCCAGAAGTAGTTAAAGATGATGTGCCATGTATGCCACTAATCTCGAAGAACTTGCAAGCAATACTGCCCACGACCAAGCGTACTTCTTTCACAAAATATCACGCGTCTCATACAGTTAAGCTAACCATTCGCGCAAATGGATGAAACAGAGTATGGTGTACCAAAATAGTGCAAAATTAGCCTATTTTATACTGTGCACCAATCATTGCAACTACCTGACAGTTATCATAAAACTCTATAAATAGAGTTCAAAATTATTGTTTTCATCATTAATGATCATAGTCTTCCAACAAGGCTTCTGCAGCACGTTTCATAGCATTTCTCCTCCGACGTCACATCGTCCAAGGGATAAAGTGATCATCTTCTGATCAGATTTCTAAAGTTGTACTTCCTAAAAACAAATTGTACTTTATAATTTTCTTTTCTTAGTTTGTATTTAAGTTTTTTTGGAAAACTTTTATTTTTACAAACGGATGCCATACGAGTCTAGAATTGCACTCATATAAGGTAAGATGACAAGTTCTCAAATGGTTATCTTTGATTTGTTATTAGCATCGGAAGAAACAGAGTATACAAAATAATTCTCTTTATTGATAAATGAACTAAGGTTACAAAGACTTTTAACAACCCAACTAAATTTGCCTTAGATTAGCTTACAACACTCAAGTTCTCCCTTGCATATAAAAGATTTCACTGTTCCATACATCATGTCTTCTATTTTTTGGCCACATTATCATGTTTATAGCTGTCAAGACGGGCCGGCGGGGCGGCCGGCCCGTAACCCACCAAAACCCACCAGTTGGCGGGGCGGGGCGGGCCGACCCACCATTTTGGCGGGCTGGAAAAATTCCAACCCAGCCCAAACCACCGACGGGCCGACCCGCTTAATTTTTTTAAAATTTTAAATTATTGTTTAGTTTCTTAAAAGGAAAAAAATCATATATATAATATTTTCTACTCACTCTCATATGCATCAAATTACAAGTAAAATACAAGAAACATTATAAGTTGATATTTCTTTAAAACACCTTCATTCATGTAAATAAATGACCAAATTTAATATTCTATACGTCATTACTTATATTAAATGAGAATTTTTATCATTTATAATACATATCTCATATATGTGCTAAATAAAAAATTAAAATTTTTATAAAAAAAATAGATGGCGGGCTAATCCACTTGGCCTGCGGACTAGCTCACCACGGGGCGGGCTACTAGCGTGTTTGCCATTAAAATTCTTTTATTGCAAATTTCAATACAAACAGAACAATGTTACAATATAGGACTTAGATGTAGTCCTAGGAGTACACTTTTGTTTATCTGGGTCCCTTGTGCCGATGGAGTGAGTGGTAATGCGTTGACTCCGTTGACGATCTGACGACGGTTATCGGTTCTCTGAAGGTTTGGATTGCTCTGGGTGCTAGAGCTTGCCAAGAGGAGGAAGACGTTGAGTGTCTGTATTTGCCTCTCTGGTGGTGCGAAGTCTCTGTGTGTTCGTTGTGGAGGTTGGTATGTGTGTATGCCTGGAAGAAGAAAATGGTCTCTCTCTTTATATAGTCTGCAGGCTGGCTGCTCATGCGCACATGTAGGATGCGCCTGTACGCGGGGATGCCATGTGTTGATTGCTGATAGAGGCACATGGACGATGCGCCCTGATTGGGGGGTTAAATTCTTCATGCTGCTGTTGTGAGCCGGCACGTAGCAGAGGAGAAGATCTTTCTGTTACTGAAATCTTGGGTGAGTCGAGTCAAAGGACACGTGTCGTCGACTCATGGCTCGGAGACCTCGGATTTGATGGAGGGAATGATTTGGTAGGATACGCCTAGGACTGGACGCATGAGGAGACTTCGGCTCGTAACCTTTAGGAGTCACGAACCATTCTGGGCGCATGGCTTTTGAGGCGCATGCAGTGCTTCAAATGGAGACTTTCCTTCTGTCTTTAGGGATCAGTGAAAAGTCTGAGGTGCATGGCTTTTGAGGTGCTTGCAGATTTGGGTGGCCACGTGGCAGTAGCCGTCGGAGTAAAGGTAATGATGATGCTGACATTGCCGACGCTTTATCTTCTGAAAAAACTGTCAACTGTTCAGACTTTGGGAGGTGTGCTGCCAACTCTGTCAGTTCAGTATTTAATGTTTCTGACATTTGATTGACAGCTGAGTGGGCACGTCGATTGGCGTTCCACTAGGCATATGGGGACGCATGGGGGCGCATCCTCTGTGATGCGCTTGGTACTGAAGGGCACGTCTGTGCTGATGTGCTTGATGTTGAAGTGTGATGCATGGGCTGGCCGGCGCATCCGCTTCGTGACACGTTCTTTAATGCAGTGGCTGTTACATTCTTCGAGTGTTTTAAATAGCCGTTTTGATTTGGCTGAATTCGAAGCGTTCGGTTCATCCATTAAATGCAAATTTATTGCACAAAATTCGGAGAGCCATCCACTTGGCGTATGGATTTGATTTGCCCGACCTATAAATAGTGGCATGGAGAGAGGGTTTGCCTCTCGTTCTCTCACGTACTTTCGACATGAACTTGTGTACTCGAGTTCATTCTGTTGACGAAGTGCTCCCGAGGGTGAAGATGCGACGCCATGTCTTCATTGATGCACTTGAAGGTGACTGTTACATCCAAAGTCAGAGTCGAGGGCTTCTGAGGCAGGCGGAAGGTGCCTGTTGCATCCAAAGATAGGGATGCTCGAGCCTCGTCTTCGTTGTGCAGGAAGAGCCGCAGATCGGAATTGCGGTGCTGCGGGTTTGGGGGCTCTCTCTTCCTTCAAAGTGGGTGTTGCCCACTCTGGTGGGTTTGAAAGCTGCTCCATTAGCCGCAGTTTCGATTATGGTCTTCCTCATTGTTTGGAGGCTCTTTCGAAGCCTCCCATGGCCACAAGTTGGCTTATGGTTCTTTTCCCTTCCTTGGCTAGAGGGTTGATTGCCACCCTCGTTCTGCTCAATAAATGCTTCATTAGTCGAAGCATTTTGACGGCGGTGAGCCTGGCTGGAATAGCGGCACATAACTGGGCTGCTGAAGGGATGCACTTAACTGGGATGCACATAACTGAGCTGCTGAAAAGGATGCGCCTTGCTGAGGGCGCATGGTGGGACACGCCTGACTGAGGGTGCATGGTGATTGCTGCGCCTGCTTGAGGGCGCATGGTGATTGTTGGCTGTAGACTTAGGATCTTTTCTTTGTAGAAATTCTCCTTTATATAGTCTTTCTTAGACATGTAATAGACTTTTATATGTTAAATAAAAAGTCCTCTTTCAATGTCTATACTTGTTGTTTTTGCTGTGAAGTACTTTGTCCAAGCTTTGGTGCATGTAGTCTGGTGCATAGACTTTCTGGTTCTGAAATTCCATGCTTCTACAAGACCCCCTTCAAAGTTTTCAAAACTTTTGGATAAGATTTGGAATACTTTGAATAAGAAGCATGGTGGTAGAGGCGCATGTCTGTCGAGGCGCATAGATACTCCGCGCATCAGTGATGGGGCGCATGCTCCGCTCAGTTAATGCAAATGACGCCTCGGTAACCGAAAAGATGATGATGATCTTTTGGGTTTATTTGCGGTTATCTCTTCACAGAACCCGAGGCGACGGCTGAGATCACACGTCATCGGTTCACGCGTGCGACCAAGCCCTATAAATAGGCAAGAGATGGACGGGTTCTTCTTCTCTGTGCCTTTGCTTTTTTTAGAGTTCTTCTTCAAAAAACCTTAACTTTTTTTCTCTCAAAGAATGGCTCCCAAGACTCCTCGCGGTGGTGCTGGCAAGGGAAAGGAGCCGGCGGAGCATGCCGAAGAGGATGCTCCTGTCACCATTGTGACTCCGGCCGACGTTCGACCCGCGGTGACGGGTGGGTGTCGTCTTTTCCACTATTTTCTTTGTTCAGATGAACTTCGGATCATGCGGCTGAGTTGGTGTGCCCTAACTCTCTGCCGCCGACGCACATGGTCCCGCCGACATGTATAGGTTTAGGCCTTTACCATGCACCGAGGCTTAACTGCTGATACGCATGGGTTTACACCCTGATGATGCGTCGAAGCCTCTGCTGACGCGCATGGGTTTACGCCCTGAAGATGCGCCGAAGCCACTGCTGAAGCGCATGGGTTTACACCCTGATGATGCGCCGAAGCCTTTCTGCTGAAGCGCATGGGTTTACGCCCTGATGATGTGCCAGGTTGCTTTGATACACTTTGTCTTTTTGCCTAACTTTTATTTTTGTTGTGCCAGTGTCGATGACAATCTCTTTGCTGAATGAGGTCCTCCTGGATGCTTTTCTTTGTCAAATTGGAGTTGATTTTGATGAGGCGGTGATCAACCCTGCGAAGGATGCTATCTTACAAAACCAACCTCCTGAGAGAATGCTGCAAATCCAGAACCAGTTGCCAATTTTCCTCCAGAGTATGATGGAGAGTGGTAAACTGAAATCTGCTGAATCTGAGGATATGACCTTTTTAAAACCTGCCTTTTTGTTCGGTGACCGACTGGTCTCTCCTGAAGTGAAGATACTGAAGATCAGGGAAGACTGGTTCTTTTCTGCAAAAGACACGGTTCTGTACATGCGGCAACTTGACCGCCAGTTGCCGCTGACGGCCTTTTACCGTTTGGCTTCAAAGAGAAGGATGCGCTGGGAACTTACTCCTTCTCAAGGAGGGGCCTTGGGAGGTACCCTTTCGATTGATGCTACCTCGAACCAGAGGGATACCTTGGCCGCTTCGCAAGCCGGTTCCTCGTTTAGTTGCCGAACTTTGCGTCCCGGGAGCCTCTACAGTGAAGTCCCTAGTGACACGTTTGCCTTCAGTGCTCCGACCTTTGCAAATCGGATGCTGACATCGAAGGTCACGTATCTGAAAGGTGGCTTTAGAGTTGAAGGTTGGTGTCACCATATCCCGAGGTGGGGCGAGTTGACCATTTGGGTGCTTTCTAAGTTCAAGGCTTGAACTAAGGAGATTGGACTGACGACCGCTATCCGTGCCACACAGACTGGCGTGGATCTCAATAAGCCTATGTTCCTCGCACTCTTGGAGTTGTTCAATACCCAGACTGACACCTTCTATACTTCGGTGGGGAGTTGGGGTTGGCTCTCCATGAGATGTACGAAGTGTCCAAGCTTCCTTGGGGCTCGGAACCGTACGAGGAATATTTTCCGTCGAATGAAGAGATCCAGGTTCTGGAAAATAAGGACCCAGATATGGCTGTTTTCAAGAAGTGCGAGCCATCATTATCTGATGCTCGGAACGACAAAGGCAAGACTCAGCCTCATGTGACCGCTTGGAGGGATCACGTCCTTAAGCAGGATTTGGCGGATCCCTCGAGGATCCGGTTTATAATTCTGCAAGGGCTAAAACCCGCGGAAGTGACTTCTAAAATAAGCTGGCTTGACGAGAGGACCCCTCATTCCAATGAGAGTGGCGAGAACGCGCATAGCTGCTTCTGGCACTGTGCGCACCGGATGTCGTCTAAGGCGGTGCTGGCGGCATACTTGATGATATGGCTCCGGGATTGTGTTTGCAGGCGGATCTGGTGCAGTGGAGAGGGTACACCGGAACCTTATTTTACCGGCCATGAAATTGGTCTTTGGACGACCTTTAGCTCTCCTCCCCGCGATGGTTGTAACCTGTTGCGGGGTTTGAGGACCTTTGCTGATGATGTGATCCAAGGAGAGTAGAAATGACAACTTTCCCAGGGCCGAGCTACCATTCCACTATCTTATGGGATGGCTGATCCTACATCATCCGAACGTGATGAGTCCTGGTCCAGAGGAGGATCATGTTGAAGGTGATGCCTTTATCCGCTGCTTCTACCAGAGGAAGTGGTTACAAACACTGGCGTCTCCGTTTGCATGAGAGTTTTGTCCTACCTTCAGGGGTGAGAGATTGTCAAGGTTGGCCCCATCTTCAAAGATTTTGAGGCTGACCAAGATTTAGTTGACTCTGGTGAAGATGCGATTACTCTATCGAAATGGGGTTTTTGTTGGTTGCAAGTTTTCGGCCTTCTCACTTGGTCTATCGCAACCAAAATGGGTGTTACCTGGAGCCATATATGCCCAGCCGGTTTGCTCGTCAGTTTGGCTATACCCAGCTAATGTTGCGAAATCCCAGTAATAGTCTGGGGTTTGTTGGAAGTTTGCTGGATGGAGCTCGGGGCTGGCAATATTACAATACCGGGTGTACTAGTGTTCAGTTTACGGTGCCCGTTCGCAACCCTCGGCCACAGATCCTGTATTCGGCCGCCAAGCTGTATTGTACTATGAATACTGCGTCTCCTGGGTATGACAGGAAGACTAGTTTCATCGTTGGAACTCAGCTGGAGGCCACGACGAATATGTTGATAGCGGTCCGGTCATATCGTCCGCCAAAATTGGCAGGATATCGGGTTGCTGCTGCAGCATCAGTGAGGGATCCCTCTGTTGGGAAGAGGCGGGCTGACGCGGAAGCCGGCTCGTCTGTACCAAAAAAAGCCGAGAAAGACGACAACTCCAAAGGCAACAGGAGTGCCGCCTGTGAGGCAAGTGGTCAGTTCCTGCTGAGGTAAGGAGTCCTCCATAATTTTGGTTTATCTTGTCATTTTGGTGACTTGTACTTTTCTTCTTGTAGGGATCGTCAAGAAGACCCGTGTTTCGAAACCGGGTGTCAGTAAACCGAAGGAAGTGGCAAGCTCTTCTGACGAGCGTATTCCTCCGATGTTAATGTCTCCAATGGAGGAGAATCCTGAAGATGTTTCTGCGGAGGTTCTAGTATCTCCAGACTTTGTTGAAAGAGATGCGGAGGTTGCAACAACCTCCAAGATAGTGCCAGCCGCCGTGGGGGCCTTGGACGTTGAGGGTCCAGCGGACACGGGGCTTTGTGATGATGAAGTGGAGTGGAGTTCGTCGTCTTCGGATGACGTCGCTCCAGAGTTGCAAGAGTCTGTTGCGGGGGCAACAGATATGGTTGGAACAGAGGAGAGGGTTGATTCCCCTTCTTGTTATGATGAGGGGAGGTCGGCTGTATCGTTGCCAAGCCCTACCCCAGACTCAGCAGCAGAAGCTGAGGTGGCTACCGATCAGGGGGTAGCGACAGATCCTGTCCCTATAGAGGGATTCGATGAGGAGGATGGGACTCGTCTGACGGTCCTGACTTTAGGGGCGAGTCAGAAGACAAGTGTTGATCTCCCCGTTCTGCCAGGGGAGGTACTGGCTGCTGATAGGACGTTGGAGGCTGAAGAGGGGGCCATTGACGTCAGTGGTACTTCCGAGTTTGGAAGGATAAGGGTGTGATGGAACCCTCGGTTGCTCCTTCTGCTTGGGGTACT
The DNA here is from genome assembly GCA_029216955.1 of Iris pallida. Taxonomy (NCBI): domain Eukaryota; kingdom Viridiplantae; phylum Streptophyta; class Magnoliopsida; order Asparagales; family Iridaceae; genus Iris; species Iris pallida. The sequence continues at coordinate 49,464 of JANAVB010035759.1, forward strand.
ATCTCGACGCCTGTTTCGGCTTCTTCTGTTCCCTTGGCTCCTCGGGCTAGCAGCCCGGCCCCTGTTGATGAAGAGCCTGTTGATGCTGAGGTTCCAGCCTCGCAGGTTGAGGTCGGTGGGTCTTCCTCCGGTCCGCTGACTACAGCAGCTCCTCCAACTCCTGCTATGACGTCGCAGGTGCTGGCGGATGCAGATGATATGTGAAATTCATCATCGAGGCGGTATATAAAATGCTGCAGAGGGGTGTATCTGTGGTGATGGACGCCAATGGGAGCTTTGCGACGGCAAGAACTCTGGCACTGCCTTATATCAATCTGATCCGTCTTCACCAGGGCCATGATCATATGGCCGAGATCCTGGAGGCTTTGGTGGTTGAGCTGGACCAGCGGCTTTCCGAACTTCAGCGCATCCAGCGAAATGACCTCTCCGTCTTGGTAGATGCAGAGAAGGAGAAGCTGATCGCCGAGATTGAGTCTTCTTACCAGGCCACTGTGGGTGTCTGGGAACGCGAAGTAGCTGAGACTAAAGCTGCAGTGGAGCGGTTATCTCAGTCTACGCGAGAGACAGTAGAAAGCGAGCTGCGTTGGACGCTAATATCGTGGAGATTGACGCCCAGATCCGCCACCTTGAGGACCAGCGGGCCCGACTCCTATTAGACGCCAAACGTGTCCAGGCTAAGCACGTAGCATTCAAGCAGGAGGAAGCAACTTTCACTCACCGGGCTCTTGCCCTGGCTCAGCAGCGACGAACAGCTTGACGAGAAGCATGAGAACGATACTTCTGCTGAGGCTGTTGAAGCGATGCGTCAAGAAGCTGAGCGTCGAGTCCTGGCGACTGTGGAGACTCGTGCGGCAGACTTGAGACGCCGAGTCAGAGAGCTTTCAGCCAACCCTGGGGATGCTTAGGGATTGTAGCCTCTTCTTTTTTGTATTTTTGCAACTCTTGCTGGGGATAGTGTAGTCCTTTACTCTCTCTTTTAGAAATAAAGAAGTACACAATTTTTTGTGATGTGTTATTTTTTGTTGTTATGAATTTGATGATTTGTGTGGACCTATTATCTTTTGTGCACCTTGGTTTTTAGGTACAGATAATAAGTTTGAAAGTACCAACATGTTTGCTCAGAGGTAATGTGGACGTGGCAAATATAGGGTTCAAGTGGTGGAATCACCCTACTCAGAGGTGTTATGGACGTAGTAGGAATGATCCTGGGGGATACGCGGAACTACTCAGAGGTGATGTGGCCGTAGAAGTTCTGCGATCAATGTACGGCAACGCAAGGGTTGTCTGTACGGGATGTTTACTCAGAGGTAATATGGACGTGGTAAACATGATGGGTAGCGTAATCTTATGGGATGTAAGATTCTGCTTTGCAGGGTGTAGGGGAACAACTCAGAGGTGATGTGGACGTGGTTGTCCTTCTACTGGAGGATGCTACGGAACAGCTGGGTTCCAGAAGCGTATGATTTTGTTGGAAGGGAATTGTCTGTGAGTCCTGATGATTGGATCCACTTTTTGCCCTTGTGGAAGTACATGTCTGAAAGATGTCAAGAGTAGTACTTCTTTAGGAATTTGTCGTTGATGGGCATCATGAACAAGTCTCCATTAGGTTTGGCAAGGCGGTAAGCACCGTTTGAGTATACTGTAGGAACGATATAGTAAAGCGTAATACTCTAGAGGGGGGTGAATAGAGTTGGCAGCGGAATAATGCTAATTAAAAAATGTTAGCAACACAATCACAGTATATAATCACAGTTGAAATAATATAAAGGCAGAGTTCAGAAAGCAAACGCAAAGACAGCGATGTATACTGGTATCCCTCTGTTGAGGACTAATCCAGTCGGTAGAACTCTTGCTACCAGTTGAATCCACTATAGGAAAAACCGCAAGTTTTCTTACGAAGTCCTTGCAACTTCTACAACGCGAGCTTTGATACGAAGAACTCGTCCAACTTCAAATGTGAAGAGGTATTCTTCAATCAAGCCTTCTGATTACAATCTCTCAGAAACTTCTAGACCGTATCGCACTGGCAAATCGACTAGAGGATTGTAACTGGCTTGGGATCTGAAAATGAAAGCTCTAGAAAACTCTTTGGAAGGCATAAAGCTTTTTAGATAGAGAGAAGATTGAAAGTGAATGAGTGAATTGAAATGATTGAAATCCATCTCTATTTATAGGAATTCCAAAGGAAGAACTCTGTCAGAATTCGGGCAGAATTCGGGCAGAACTCGATGAGCAAATCTCGGTCAAATCCGCAACTGCAGGAGGACCAAGTTCCAGAGAATTCAAAAATCAAACGGCCACCAACCGAACTCTGGCCGAGTTCTGTCAGGGTTAGGTTAGGGTTTTAAAAATAGATTTTGGTGATTTTTGAAAACCTTTTTGAAAACCTTTTTGTAAACATTTTGATAGGTCATTTTAAAACATTTTGAACTATTTTGGGGATAGCCTATTTGCCAGTACGACTCGGTGTACAACGTATTCCTAGACTCAAATAAAATAAAAAATTATATGCATAGGAAGTACAGACTCAAGTAGGCAAACAGATCTTCAGTCTTGAACGGAGTGAATATCCAATCTTGCTTATGTCCAAGAAGCTGAGATGTCCCAAAGCTTCGTATATCCAGACAGAGTTTTGATCAATTATTAAAATTAGGTTGACCATATGACCAATGGGCCAACAATCTCCCCCATTTTGATAATTGACAAACTATGAATGATATAACATTAAGCTAGTTCAAGCTTGTTCAAAAATATCAAAAGTAGAAATTGTTCATAACCTGTATTTAACTCAAAAAAAATGTTAGATCATTTTTAATTTTCTCCCCCTTTGTCACTTAGCAAAATAATTGCACAAGAGAAGGCTCCCCCATTAAATGCAGAAGACTCCCCCGCAATCAATGCATAAGTAACAAATAACGAGAAAACAAATAAAAGAAATATAGTATAAGAATTAGAGATATAGCATCACAGGCATGTAATGTTTCTACAAATTATCATCACAGGCATGTATTGCTTCAAAAACATAAAAAAATCTCAGGCATGCTATTTCACAGGCAGATTAAATGGAGAAGCAGTATAAAGAAATAGTGCTGAAACAAAATGCTGAAATAAACTGAGATGTCATAAATGAAACATCAAAAACATGTCCATGAAGATAAAAAGTACTGATAGCAAACTACAAAGTACTGATAAAAAGTAAATGATAAAAACTTGGAATGTCAGAGCATTTCCAAGTATATAATAAATATCACTAATAATCAAATCAGATCTCATCATCACTATCCTCATCAATATCATCAGCAGTGTGGCCAGCACGACCGGAAGTACCAGCACCAAAGTACCAGCGACAGTAGGATGAGTAGGGCGCCAGCATAGAACTCACCAACGTAATCTCGAGGTGCACGATACCAGTCATAGGCGTTACCTGGCTGGAAGTAGGCATGAACAGCCTCATCCTCACAGCGGTAATCCGAAAAAGCTGGATCACGAGGGATGGAAGCAGCAGAGTGACCAGTCTGGGCAAAACGCAGATCGGCCAAGGAGTTTGCCATCGCCTGGTAACGGGTGACATCGCGGAACTCTCGCTCGCGAGCCATATCCATCATCGAGACATGCAAAGCTGATAAATGCTGATGTATGCCCTCAAAAGTTATGGCATACGGCTGATGTGGTGAAGATGGCGCAGTAGGAGGAGCAGGAGGTGGAGCTGAAGCAGTCCGGCTGCGACGAGAAGCTGGAGTAACTTGGGCTCAGAGTCCTGAGTACAAGTCGATAGATCGATCTCGAATCGCTGAAAGATACGAGGGAGAATCATCGCGTAAGAGAGATTTCGATCTCTAGCACGATTCCAAATTTTGGAAGGATTTCACCAAGTAGATTGGAAGCAATAGATTGGTGAAGAACTAGGGTTTGGAGGTCGGGGTCGGCTGCTGCTGCTGTTGTAATTAGTTTGGAAGCAATGAAAGAGAAGAAGCTCTCGGGTTCTGGATATATCACAGATACCTACAACCGAACTCAAGCCGAATTCGGTCAGAGCTCTGGCCGAATTTGCCTAGGGTTCTTTCAGGTTGATTTTTGCTACTTCTTTTTCATTGACTCGTTGCAAATATTAATTCAAAGATTAGTTATTTTAGCCTTCAAATAATATAATTAATGATATTTTATGAATTAAATGTCGTTACACAGCGACTGTCTCAGATTAGCTGTAGGAGTACTGTCCCAGCTGGCGGAGGTTCACCGGGGAACTCTTAAGTACCGCTTCGCTTCAACCGTAGTTGTGGTGACAGACAGACTCTTTATTAGCTTGTCTCTAACACAGTTTTTGCATAATGATATATAATCATAAAATAAAATCAATTAATATTATTGACGTCCAAAATTCCTAATTTTCGACGTAAATAATTGAAACGATCTTCCGCTAGAGGTTTAGTGAAGATGTCAGCTAATTGATTTTCAGTATCTATGTACACAAGGTTTATATCTCCATTTTGATGATGATCTCTAAGAAAATGATGTCTAATCTCGATATGTTTAGTACGAGAATGACATACAGGATTCTTAGTCAAATTAATGGTGCTCGTGTTATCACAGAAAATGGGAATATGTGTGAAAAATAAATCAAAGTCTTCTAGGGTTTGTTTCATCCACAAAATCTGAGCGCAACAACGTCCTGCGGCGATATACTCAGCCTCTGTTGTTGATAAGGCTACAGAATTTTGCTTTTTACTAAACCAAGAGACTAGAGCCTTGCCTAAGAAATGACATGTACCGCTAGTACTTTTTCTATCAACCTTGCATCCAGCAAAATCTACATCCGAATAACCAATAAGGTCAAAAGATTTAGTTTTGGGATACCACAAGCCGACAGAAGAAGTGCCCTTAAGGTATCGGAAGATACGCTTAACTGCGGTCAGATGTGATTCCTTTGGGTTAGCTTGAAAACGTGCACACAGGCAAACACTAAACATGATATCTGGACGACTAGCAGTTAAGTAAAGTAAACTACCAATCATACCTCGATACTTACGTGTGTCGACTGGCTTGCCTTGTTCGTCAGAATCAAGCTTTGTTGAAGTTGCCATCGGAGTGCCAATAGGTTTGACATTGTCCAGATCGAACTTCTTTAGCAAATCTTTTGTGTACTTCGCTTGATTAATGAACGTCCCATTGTTAGTTTGTTTGATTTGCAATCCGAGAAAGAACTTCAGCTCTCCCATCATGCTCATCTCAAACTCATTCTGCATACACTTAGAAAATTTTGACAAAGAGATTCATCAGTGGATCCAAAATGATATCATCAACATAGATTTGAATTAAAAGCAGCTTGCCATTAAAAGATTTAATAAAAAGTGTAGTGTCAACCTTTCCTTTTGAAAAACCGTTGTCAAGTAGAAAAGAGCTTAGACGGTCATACCAAGCACGAGGGGCTTGTTTCAAACCATATAAGGCTTTCTTCAACTTGAAAATATGGTCAGGATTTTTGAAATCCGTGAAACCCGGAGGTTGTGCTACAAAAACTTCTTCTTTTATAAAGCCATTTAGAAAAGCACTTTTTACATCCATTTGAAAAAGTTTGAAATCATGAAAACATGCAAATGCACATAACATTCGAATGGATTCTAATCTCGCAACTGGGCATAATCTCATCGTAGTCGATACCCTCTTCTTGATTGTATCCTTGAGCTACGAGTCGAGCCTTGTTACGAGTTACTAAACCATCCTCATTCAGTTTGTTTCGGAATACCCAACGGGTGCCAATGATCGGATGATCAATAGGCTTAGGAACAAGTTCCCAAACTTGATTCCGTTCGAATTGGTTCAATTCCTCTTGCATGGCATCTATCCAGAAACTATCACTACATGCTTCATCAATAGATTTAGGTTCTAGCTGTGAAATAATTGCAACACTAGAAACAATATCTCTACTGGATGATCGAGTACTTACTCCTTTGGTAATGTCACCAATTACCAAATCTTGTGGATGATCAGCTGTGAATTTTAACCTTTTCGGTAGACTCTGTAGGTAGCTGGTTCCTGGATCTCCTCTAGGGGGTTCAGCTAGTGCAAAGCTTGGTTCAGGTTCAGCTGATGTTGAGCTTGATGTAGGCAGATCTTTATCACTGTCATCGAGAGTTATTTGGTTCATTTCATCAAAAGTGACGTTGATTGATTCTTCGATGATCATGGTACGTTTGTTGAAGACTCTGTACCCTTTGCTCTTGGCCGCATAACCTAGAAATATACCTTCATCGGCCTTTTCGTCAAACTTTTCCAAGTTGTCTTTAGTATTAAGAATAAAGCACTTACAGCCAAAATCTTAAAGTATGAAACTGAAGGAATTCTATCAAACCATAACTCAAATGGAGTCTTCTTCGATTTGGGTCGAATTAGAACTCTATTGAGCACAAAGCAAGCTGTATTGACAACTTCAGCCCAGAAGTATTTGGGTAGGCTAAATTGATTTAACATCACTCTGGCCATTTCGGTTAGAGTTCTGTTCTTACGTTCCACAACTCCATTTTGTTATGGAGTTCTAGGGCAGGAGAACTCGTGTATAAACCGTGTGTGTCACAAAATTGCTCAAAATCGGCATTCTCGAATTAGCCTCCATGATCGCTTCTAATACGAGTGATCATGTAACCTTTTTTATTTTGTACTTTCTTGCAAAAGGCGACAAATTCGGATAATGCGTCATTCTTGCGTGTCAAGAAATATACCCACGTGTATCTAGAAAAATCATCTACAATAACAAATGCATATAACTTACCTCCGAGGCTAGCAACTCTGCTAGGACCAATAAATCCATGTGTAGCAATTGTAGAGGTCTAGTAGTACATACTGCGTTTACAGACTTGAATGTGGATCTGGTAGCCTTGTTCTTTTCACTTTAGCTGCATACCGAATCCTTCTTGAATGTTATGTCTGGTAAACCGCGTACTATCTTCTTTGTGGATAATCTTGAAATTGTATCCATATTTGTATGACCGAGTCTCATGTGCCATAGATGACTCTCATCACTTTTGGCCATTAAGCATCTACCTGAAATGTTAGCTTCTTCCAACAGATAGAAAACATATATTGTCCTCCCTGATTCCTTCAAAGATAGTACTACCAGTTGAGCTATCAACTATAGTACATTTGTCTTTGCCAAAGTTGATACCATAACCATGATCAGCTAGATGACTTATGCTGAGCAGATTATGTTTCAACTTGGTAACCAGACAGACATCTTTAATCACGGGATAGGGAGACTTACCAACATCATCGATACCAATAATATACCCTTTCAAATTATTACCGAAGGAAACATAACCTTCCTTCTTCTTCTTCGACAGTGTTGCAAATAGGGTAGCGTCACCGGTCATATGCCGTGAGCAACCGCTGTCGAGGATCCATTTGCTTCTAGCATGTGAAGGGTGTTCCACCTACAAAACAGTTTGCAGATGAAACCTTTGGTACCCATTTCTTGTAGGGTCCTGAATTGTTAGCTTTAGGTATCCAAGCATAAACATTTAAATCTATAAGCTTTCTCATTCTACATGCAGATGATATATGACCAATGAGGCCACAATAATGACATTGTGCATGTCGAGTGTTGAAAGCTGAGTGGTGTGCATGGTTGGTAGGTTTGGGTTTTCTAGTATAGAAGAATGCATACCTATGATCATGTTTGGGCTTAACCTTTGGGGTAAAGGTTTTATATGGTTTGGTCTGACAGTGTTTGGCTTAGGAATGTTCCAAATTCTCGGTAAGTGACACGTGTTAGGATAGAAAGCAGCAGGCTCAGGCTGTTTTCCTAACCTAATTTCTAACCTTTTGGAAGTGTCATATAACTTAGTATAATCAAAGTGAGTGATTCCATTCTGATTTGTGTAGATTGAAGACTTTTCTTTTCTATAGAAAGATCTTCTCTCAATTGGTCTATAATCTTGTCTTTTTCTTCGGATGACTGTTTAGTCTCGTGTAATAAGAGCTTTATAGAGGAAAGCTCACCAGACTCACTAACATTAGCTCTAACCTCAGCTAGTAGGTCGGTAAGTCTTCCTATTTCTCCTTTGTACTCTTTGAGTCCTTCTTAGCGGTCTGATATTTACTACGCAGTTTCCTGTAGTCAAGCATCAGGTCACTGAAGGCATCTCCTAATTGCTCAAAGGTGAAGTCATCATATGTTTCTACAGGTTCAATAGGTACCTGATCGATTGCCATGAAGCAGATGTTTGCAGCGTCCTCTGAATGTTCATCTTCTGAGTCGCTAGCTTCACTCTCACGCCATATGCTGGTGTTGGCATATTTCCGAGACGTTGATCTTTTCAGTTTGCCTTTTTCATACCTGTTGTTCTCTTGCTCGATGATGAGTTGATGGGACAGTCCTTCTTCATATGTCCCTTCTTCTTACAGCCATAACAGACAGCATCTTCTTGATACCAGTTGTTGCTGTTTTCTCTATGACTCTCTTCTCATTCTCATGAATCTTTTGAACTTCCTTGCTAGGAGAGCTTGATCTTCAGCGTCAGATCCACTGCTGTCTGAGTCATCTTCAGCAGCTTTTCTGTGCTGAGCCTTGAGGGCGATAGTCTTCTCCTTTGGTGCAGGTTCTTCAAAATCTTGTAGCTCCAGTTCATGAGTGAGTAGCTTACCCATGAGTACTTCAAGTGACATTGTGGTGAGGTCGTTTCCTTCAATGATAGCTGTAGCCTTCGGAATCCAGTTCTTGGTGAGAGCTCGCAGGAGTTTGCGAATCTTTTCGTGGTTACTGTAATCTTTGCCTAAGGAGGACAAAGGGTTTACAATATCCAAGAACCTCTCGAACATTTGTGTGACTGTTTCATTTGGCTTCATTTTGAACGCCTCGTACTCTTGAGTAAGTCGACTGACTTTTGACTCCTTGACTTGAGTCGTGCCTTCATGTGTAACTTCGAGAAGCTTCCACACACCATTTGCCGTTGTGCATGTAGATACCCTGTTAAATTCTGTTCTAAGGCACAAAAAGAGCATTAATGGCACGTGCGTCAAGACTGGCCTTTTTCTTTTCTTCCTCTGTATAACTGCTTTGGGGTTTTTCAACCAAAACTCCCTCGACATTTATATGAGGTGGCTTCTGATAGCCATCAAGAACAATAGCCCAAAGTCAAAATCAAGAGATTTTAAGAAGAAACTCATCCGTGTTTTCCAATAAGTGTAGTTAGTACCATCAAACAGAGGGGGTCTGTTTGTGGCCTGACCTTCACTTGTGAATTTCATAGTAGCCATGTGATGTGCTGTGATCTAAATAATAATAGCACTGTTACCTCGCTTTACCTGTAACACCCGCTTTGATACCAATTGTAGGAACGATATAGTAAAGCGTAATACTCTAGAGGGGGGGGTGAATAGAGTTGGCAGCGGAATAATGCTAATTAAAAAATGTTAGCAACACAATCACAGTATATAATCACAGTTGAAATAATGTAAAGGCAGAGTTCAGAAAGCAAACGCAAAGACAGCGATGTATACTGGTATCTCTCTGTTGAGGACTAATCCAGTCGGTAGAACTCTTGCTACCAGTTGAATCCACTATAGGAAAAACCGCAAGTTTTCTTACGAAGTCCTTGCAACTTCTACAACGCGAGCTTTGATACGAAGAACTCGTCCAACTTCAAATGTGAAGAGGTATTCTTCAATCAAGCCTTCTGATTACAATCTCTCAGAAACTTCTATACCGTATCGCACTGGCAAATCGACTAGAGGATTGTAACTGGCTTGGGATCTGAAAATGAAAGCTCTAGAAAACTCTTTGGAAGGAAGAAAGCTTTTTAGATAGAGAGAAGATTGAAAGTGAATGAGTGAATTGAAATGATCAAAATCCATCTCTATTTATAGGAATTCCAAAGGGAGAACTCTGTCAGAATTTGGGCAGAATTCGGGCAGAACTCGATGAGCAAATCTCGGTCAAATCCGCAACTGCAGGAGGACCAAGTTCCAGAGAATTCAAAAATCAAACGGCCACCAACCGAACTCTGGCCGAACTCTGGCCGAACTCTGGCCGAGTTCTGTCAGGGTTAGGTTAGGGTTTTAAAAATAGATTTTGGTGATTTTTGAAAACCTTTTTGAAAACCATTTTGTAAACATTTTGATAGGTCATTTTAAAATATTTGAACTATTTTGGGGATAGCCTATTTGCTAGTACGACTCGGTGTACAACGTATTCCTAGACTCAAATAAAATAAAAAATTACATTGCATAGGAAGTACAGACTCAAGTAGGCAAACAGATCTTCAGTCTTGAACGGAGTGAATATCCAATCTTGCTTATGTCCAAGAAGCTGAGATGTTCCAACAAGCTTCGTATATCCAGACAGAGTTTTGATCAATTATTAAAATCAGGTTGACCATATGACCAATGGGCCAACATATACCGTCTCTATAATGAAAGGTCCTTCCCACTTGGGCTCGAACTTTCCTGGTGTCTTGTGAGTTAACACCATCGGCCTCCTGACTGCCAGAACCAGGTCGCCAACTTGGAAAGTCCTCTGCTTGACCTTCTTGTTGAAAGCCTGTGATATACGGGCTTGGTTGAGTTCGATGCATTGTTGAGCTAGGAGACACTTTTCATCAAGTGCCTCTAGTTCTCGCAGACGACGACATTGATTGTCTTCTTCTGTGAGTTGGTTTGTGATTGCTACGCGGAGTGAAGGTATCTGAATCTCGAGAGGCAGTACCGCTTCTCTCCCGTAGACCATGAAGAATGGTGTGTTGCCTGTTGGGGTCCGTACTGTTGTGCGGTAGGCCCAAAGGCATTCGCCGAGCTTCTCGTCCCAGTCGCGTTTGTTAGATGACACGACTTTCTTGAGTAGCCTGACGATAGTCTTGTAAAATGCCTCTGCTAATCCGTTTGCAGCCGGATTGTAGGCGGTTGATGCCACATTTTGAATACGATTCTTATCACAGAATCTGCTAAAAATATAGCTGATGAACTGAGGACCGTTATCGTAAATAATCCTTCGGGGTACCCCGAAATGGTAGATGACGTGGTGCTTGATGAAGCTGATCACTCTGGAGATTTTCACTTCTGCTAGCGGAACTGCTGCCCATTTGAAAAAGTAGTCGGTGATTGCTAGGATGAAGCGGTGTCCTCTCGATGAAGGAGGGGTGATCGATCCCACGATGTCCATGCCCCAAGCTTCGAAGGGCCAGGAGGCGACTGTAGGATGCAGTGGTTCTGACGGTGTATGTATGAAGTCTGCGTGAAGCTGGCACGCATGGCACTTCTTAGCATATTCAACAGCGTCAGCGGCCATGGTTGGCCAGTAGTAGCCTATGCGTCGCAGTCGGTCCTGCAGCTTAGGGCCAGGTTGATGGGCCCCGCAGGTTCCATCATGAGCTTCTCGAAGGGCTTCGGCTGCTTCTTCGTTAGACAAACATCGAAGGAGAAGTCCATCGTAGGAGCGTCGGTACAGCATTTTAGTGGCTGTATCGTAGTAGAATCGAAGAGAGCGTCTCCTGACTGAGACGGCTTCTTTCGGGTCTTCTGGGAGAATTCTGTAGACAGCGAAGTCGATGAACGGGAACCTCCAGTCTCGGACGTTAATACCGGCACCCGTTGACATAGCGTGGGCCACTTGTGAGCGCAGGTTGTTTTTAGGGAAGACCAAGTCTCGACCCACTACCCTGACGTAGTGTTGAGTTCCGAGGGGTGCCGCCAATGAGGCCACGAGGCCAGCCAGAGCGTTAGCCTCCAAGTTTTGTAGACGGGGTACATGTTTGATGAAAAACCCAGTGAAGGTTGAATAATCTTCAATGCAACTTCATGGTAAGGGATCAGATCTTTATGGCGAACTTCGTATTGCCCTCTAATCTAGTTTACGACGAGTTTTGAGTTGCCGTAGGCTTCTAGATGATTCACCCCCAGCTGTTGCGCCAGCTGGAGTCCCATAATGAGCGCGTTGTACTCGGCAACATTATTAGAGCACGACTTCGAAAGGGAGTAAGCACGCTGGATGACCAGTTGATCGGTGGAGACTAACACCACCCCCACTCCTGCGACGATTTGGCCTTTGGGGCCTGTTCTTGAAGCGCCATCGAAAATTATCTGCCAGACGGAGCCTTCTTCGGTGACGTTTGATTCTTGGACCTCATCCGGGATGTCTTCATAAAGTTTTAAGGACTCTGGGATAGGGTGTGCAGCTAAAAAGTCGGCTAGAGCTTGACCCTTAACAGCTTTTTACGGAACAAATACCATGTTGTACGGTGTTAACAAGATCGCCCATGTGGCTAGCCGGGAGTTCAATGATCCTGGCTTCGTCATGAGGACTCTGAACGGATTGACTCGGGAAATGACATGAATTGTCTGGCCCGAGACATAATGACGAGTCTTCTGGATGGCAAATACTAAAGCCAAGCACTCCTTTTCAACGGGGTTGTACCGGTGCTCGGCCCCGATGAGTGTTCGACTGAGGTAGTAGATTGCTTGCTCATAGCCTGTATCGCTGTTCTGAGCTAGCAGAGCGCCGAGGGAGTGATCCATGGCACGGACGTAAAAGAGAAACGGTTTGCCGGCGACGGGTGCCACCAGGAGTGGTGGGCTCGTCAAGTAGGCTTTAATGTCGTCGAAAGCCTTTTGGCATTCCTCCGTCCAGACGTAAGAGACTCCCTTCTTCATGAGCTGGGTGAAGGGTTGACATTTGCCGGAGAGGTTTGCTATGAACCTCCGGATGTATTCCAGACGTCCCTGTAGGCCTCGAAGTTCTCGAAGGTTCTTCGGAGGGTCCATGTCAAGGATGGCTTTGGTCTTCTCGGGATCGACATAAATGCCTTTCGCCATGATGATAAAGCCCAAAAACTTTCTGCTAGAAACCCCCATAAAGGATTTAGCGGGGTTCTTCTTGAGTTGATGCGCCCGCATGAGATCGAAGACTGTCTTGAGGTCTTGCAGATGATCTCCTTTGAGACGGCTCTTGACTGCGATGTCGTCAACATAGCATTCGACTATCTTGCGAAGGTGCTGACAGAAAATGGTGCTCATAGCTCGTTGGTATGTCGCACCAGCGTTCTTCAAGCCGAAGGACATCACTGTGTAGCAAAAAATGCCCTTTGGAGTCCTGAATGACGTATGTTTTGCGTCGTCAGGGAACATCTTGATCTGGTTGGATCCCTGAAGTCGATACAAACTCGTATCTTCCCATTCTTCTTGGTGACGGGAATGACGTTGGCTACCCAATCTGGGTGTTGCTCTTCACGGATGAAGCCGCTGGTCAAGAGCTTGTCCACCTCCTGATCGATGGCGTTCATGATGTCCGGACGAAAGCGCCGCTGTTGTTGTTTGGTAGGCTTGGCATCAGGTAAGATGTTCAGCCTATGCATCACGATCTGGGGATCAAGTCTCGGTATATCTTCGTAACTCCAGGCGAAGACATCGATATACTCTTTAGCCAGCTGGATTAAAGATTCTCGGTCTTCTCATTTTAGGCTTTTGCTGATGAAGATGGGTTTGGAAGAAGATCCATCCCCAAGGTCGATCTGCTCGACTTCGTCTTCGATGGGAGGTTCACGTAATTCAAAACGAGACTCCCATTGTTGTCCTAGGTGTTGAGCCCAGGGTTCTTCTTCGAAGAATTTCGATGCTTGGTCTTCGCCTTCTTCTTCTTGAGATTGTGCAGACATCATGTTGGCTGAAAGCACCCTCTTGAAGACTGAGCCGATACTGGTATCGGAGTCCCATGTTGATGCTTCAGACGAGTGAGAATGTTCTATCCCTTCTGCGTCTGAACTTTCCGTAGTTGACGGTGGCGTGACATAGCCTACCCCCCTCGAGTTTGTGTAGTAGTCCTGGGGCTTCCTTTTAGGTGTCGGAAGCCGGAGAGGGAGACGTCGACCCTTGCCGTAGTTCAGGCCTTTGTCGCTTTTTAGGTCGTAACCCATCTTTTATGAGGTACTTTGCCTTGTTCGTGTACCGATAGAGCTGCATTCTGCCGGCATCTGGTTCTGGCTCGAGTGGCGGGAGGTCTTGTTGACGCTCAACCTTGCCGAAGAAGATGGATTCTTCGTCTCGACTCCGTGGCGGGACTATGTAACAGACTCCTTGAGACGGGACTACTCGCATGATAGACGGTCGTTATTTGTGTTTGCAACGACCGTAGAGCGTTATCTAATGTATACATGGCATTCCAATGTGGAAGACGAGAATAATTAAAAGACACTCTATTATTGATGAAATACGAGATTTTATCCTGCGGGATTATATTGTCCAGTGAGGGGGCATCTACATCAGTGGAGATATAATCCCTCAGCTCTTCATCTGTAAGTACTGGAGTAGGATCGAGAAGGTCCACAACAGCGTTGGTCTTGGAGTTCGAGAGGACTACGTGGGACTTCTTTGGCGGCTGGGATGGTGGCGGCCTGCCTTTAAGACGCACCTTCAGAGGTGCCTCTGCTGTGCCTCCAGTGACTGGCGTCTTTCCCTGTAGTTTTGCCACGAGGGGAGCCGATATTTGAGGCGGCTTTCCCTTGAGCCGTATCTTCAGGGGAGCTTCAGAAGCAGCTGGTGCTTTCCCGGGTAGCTTAATGCTCATAGGAGGCAACTTCTGAGGCGGTTTGCCTTTGAGTCGGATCTTCAAAGGAGCATCGGGAGTGACCCCAGGCACCATGTCCGGCTCTACTGCCGTTTCTGCTTCGTCGTCAGCATCATTGGCTTCCTTCTCGTCAGGTGACTTGTATAAGTCGGCATCGGTGAAGTAGGCTTCAATCCCTTTGAAAGGGTCAATGTCTGCGAACTCCGTTCGGATGACACCGTTGGTGGATACATACTTCATACACTGGTGGAGCGTGGATGGCACCACCATGTACTCATGCAGCCATGGTCGACCGAGCAGGATTTGTACTTGACATCGGCATCCACCACGTAGCAGGTCACCTCAGTTCTGAGGTTACCGATGTGACACTTCAGCCAAATTTTGCCCAGCGGCTCACTTTTGCTGGCGTTGAAGCCACTGATTGTTGTGTTGGAGGGCGCCAGCCGGTACATTAGGATCCCCAGTGTTGAAAGCAGCGTCTTCGAAATGATGCTGAGGGAAGACCCCGGATCGATCTGAATCCGCTTCACCTTGACTGAACCGATATACCCTGTATAATACAGCAGCCGGTTATGTCGGTTGTGCTTGAGCAGCATGTCTTGTTGGGTGAAAGTTATGTTCGGGATAACTTCATCCGCACAATGACAGTGCACACATGTAGTTGGGAGATCTTCAGGCTGCTTGACCTGACTGAGAAATGATTTAGCATCCTTCAGAGCTTCACATAGAGCTTCTCGGAAGTCTTTGGAAAGATGCAGGAGCTCGAACAAAGATAGACGGGCAGGAGTACTGGCCAGTTGCGCCAGTATGTCGAAGTTGTGGGGCTTGGCTAGCCCCAAAGCATTCTCCTTTCGTAGAGGTCTGTCGAAACGAGCCTCCACATGCTTCTGCTTATTGGCTGCTGAGGGCTTAGATGGACCCTCCTCCTGGGCAGCAGGGACGGTGCAAGGAGGCAAGACTTGATCTTTCTGTCTTTGGATTTGGAGGTAGGGCGTACCTCCGGTTGTGTCACCTCGGAGACGAGGTCGGGGTGAACCCATAGGACCTCTCCTCGAGATGTGGTGAGTGGGATGAGTCCACTCACGTTGTCACGGGTAGGTGGTAAGTTAACCACCTCCATTGTCGCTTTAGGGATTGGGACGACGCCATCCTGTGTTGTTGTTGGCGGCAAGGTGCCGAACTGGAGTGACACCACGTTGGCCGACACCGTCTTCTCCTCGTAGTCGACGGAGATTACATCCGCATTGATCATGCGCTGGATGTAATTCTTGAGGATATAGCAGTCCTTGGTTGGGTGTCCGACAAACCGATGGTAGTGACAGTACCTCGGGTTGTCTACTTTCCCAACTTCTTCGGGACGCTTTGGGTCCGGCAGCTTGATCTTGTCACCCTGCTTCATAATCTCAAAGAGTTGCAGGGTGTCTTCGTCGTTGAACGAATAAACCTCCTTTGGCCTTGGTACAAGTGGAGGCTTCTGAGTAGGTGCCGACGCACCTTTTGAGGCATTGACAGTCAATGCTTGTTTCTCCTTTGTCTCCCGTCCGGGGTTGTTGGCTGCAGGCCGTTTCCCCTTATCTTCAAAGGCGGGGAAGCTGACTCCCAGAAGACGTGCATTGGCCGCCTTCTTTTCTGCGGCTTCGGCTTCAATGATCAAGGAACTCCAGTCGGGAGGAGGAGTGGAGTTGAGCCAGAGTTTGACTGCAGGCAGCATGTTCATGCTGCAGGAGGAGAGGAGCACATGTTCTGGCATGCCCGAAGATAGCCTGAAGCAGGCTTGTCGGAAGCGTTCGATGAACACCCGAACCGTTTCCTTCTTCTTCTGGCGTATCTCTATGAGGGACGCCATCGTCATGTCCTTTCCGCCGTCGTAGAAGCGGTCAAAGAAGAGGCACGTGAGGTCGTCGAAGGAAGATATAGAATTGTCGGGGAGGCTGCAGTACCAGTCGTACGCCACTCCCTTCAGTGCCCCGACAAATATGCTAGTAAGTAGCGCATCCTCCTTCGGAAGATGTCCCGTCTGAGACTAGAAGTACGTCAGGTAGCGGCACGGAGAGTCCTTCCCGTCGTACGGCGTCAGTGTTTGTGGTTTATACTTTGGAGGATAAACCACTTTGTTTCACTCGAGAGAATAAGGCTGGGGGATGCCCATCTTTTGGCGCTCCTCTTGTCTCGTCTTGGACTCAAAGCGCTCGCGCAAGTCCCTGATCATCTTGACCACGTCCTCCGTGGAGCTGGGAGTCGGAGAAGGTGGTACCACCTGATGTTGAGCATTTGAGGGCTCTGACGTCCGAGGTGCTTCTCGGCGATCTGTGTCCGAGGATACCCGTTGAAGGGGTATACTCGATTCCCCATTGGCCCCTGGGTCGGGACCGGTAGAAGGTGTCCTGGCCAAAGCTGACCGTATCTCAAACACTGCTTGAGTCAGTATTTGCATGGAGGCAGAAAGGGTTTTGAGTCCTCCCTCGAGGGTATCTATGCGCTGGACGAGGTCTGTTGGTGGCGCATCAGACTCGATATTAGCCCCAGTCACGTTTACTGTCATGACGCGGCCGGGAGTGGATGGATGGGTCGAGGCTTCACTCTCGGCCTCACTCTGTAGGGGAGTTGCCTCTCCTGGAGCCTCGTCTTGGCTACCCCCGGCTATGTTCGGGAGAACATTCACCGTAGGCGCATCTGCAAGGGCCTGATCACCCTCAGCTTCGTCTTAAAGGGCCTCTTCGTCTCCGGAACTCGGGTCCGCGGATGCCAGACCACCCCCAGCTATGTTCTGGGGGATATCTTTGTCTCCAAGAGCTTCTGGAAGGCTGACTTCGCCTCGAGGATCCGCCCCAGATGTGCTTTGGAGACCCTCGTCTTCGGAAGGAGGCTCGACAAGGGTCTGACTACCCCCAGCTCCCTCCAAGATCTTCTTCCAACCCCGAGTGCCTTCGACACAGCCGGAGGATGAGACAGCTGTCTTGGTCTTCCTCGGCTAGCTTTTGGACGAGGAAGAGGAATTGCCAGTCGTCTTTCGGACTGACGAGGAGTTGGAGATCACGTTGCATGAAGCAACCCTTGGCACTTCTTCTGTTGACACCTTCTTTCCGAGGCAACGTCGGAGGGGTGTCGATGATTGCAGCCGCTGGAACACCGACTGCCTTGGTGGGACTGTCGCTTTGCAACAGCAGTTGATAGTGACGACAGCACAAGTGTGCCCTGTGAGGGGCGCATCGTACCTGTCAGTCGACTCTCCTGATCGGCACTTGTGAGTGATCACGTTACGCAGATCATTGGAGGAGAGTGCCACCTTCACACCCCCTTCAGGCGCATGGCAAGGCCAAGCGCCAGGGTGGTCAAGTGAGTGCTGCACCCCCTGATCTGATACCAAACAGGAATCTCGATCAGAAGTAGAGGAACCACAACATTTGAAGTGACTTGAACGGACCTCAGACGCACAACCAGAGGAGGCGTGGGAGTTCAAGACCACCGAATTTGCCTTACTCGACTTGGTTGTGCACGCAATAGATGCGCCCAAGTGAGACGAGGACTTTGAAGGTCGGCTCGTTTCTGGTGCCGTAGCACTCGAGTCGACCTTGTACAGCTTACCATCAGCAGCGCGTATGATTGTGAGCACATGCTTCTGGCTTGCTGCTGGCATAGCACGTTTGGGGCGCATGGCCCGTGCCGCCTTGGATTTCTTTGTACCAGCCTGCTGGGGTGCATAGTATCAGAATCCCAATTCTCCTTGCCATTACAGCGAGTGAGTCTGTCAAAGACAGAGACTTTCTGTGGTACATCAAGATGAGGCGCGGGGCATTGGCTACCCCCTGCTCCGTCGACGCATCTTTTTCGCCTGAGAGGGAGATGGCTGGGGAATGTGGTTAGCCGCACGCTTCCCTGAGAGATGCGATGCACCTGTGGGCGCATCTTGGATGCTGAGGACGTCAGCAGGAAGGGAAGGCTGGATCGGCGCATCCCCTTCAGTGGTGGTGCCCAAGGCGTCGACCTTGCGCACCCAGACTCGGCGGGTCTTCTTCGGCTTCGGCAGTCGCTTCGAAGGACTCGCACTTCCTTCAGAGATGAACTCCCATATGCCTGTTGATTGAGGCGTACGACCAGCGTCTTGTGGGAGGAGCCCACCTTCACGTCGTCGGATTGTGACAGCTTTCTCCGTAGAGGAAAAAGAGGTTCCCAGCAGAGTCGCCAGCTTGTTTGCCATTAAAATTCTTTTATTGCAAATTTCAATACAAACAGAACAGTGTTACAATATAGGACTTAGATGTAGTTCTAGGAGTACACTTTTGTTTATCTGGGTCCCTTGTGTCGATGGAGTGAGTGGTAATGCATTGACTCCGTTGACGATCTGACGACGGTTATCGGTTCTCTGAAGGTTTAGATTGCTCTGGGTGGGAGCTTGCCGAGAGGAGGAAGACGTTGAGTGTCTGTATTGCCTCTCTGATGGTACGAAGTCTATGTGTGCTCGTGTGGAGGTTGGTATGTGTGTGTATGCCTGGAAGAAGGAAATGGTCCCTCTCTTTATATAGTCTGCAGGCTGGCTGCTCATGCGCGTATGTAGGATGTGCCTGTACGCGAGGACGCCACGTATTGATTGCTGATGGAGGCGCATGGACGATGCGCCCTGATTGGGGGGTTGAATTCTTCATGCTGCTGTTGTGAGCCGACAGTAGCAGAGGAGAAGATCTTTTGTTGCTGAAATCTTGGGTGAGTCGAGTCAAAGGACACGTGTCGTCGACTCATGGCTCGAAGATCTCGAATTTGATAGAGGGAATAATTTGGTAGGATGTGCCTAGGACTGGGCGCATGAGGAGACTTCGGCTCGTAACCTTTAGGAGTCACGAACCATTCTGGGCGCATGGCTTTTGAGGCGCATGCAGTGCTTCAAATGGAGACTTTCCTTCTGTCTTTAGGGATCAGTAAAAAGTCTGGGGCGCATGGCTTTTGAGGCGCATACAGATTTGGGTGGCCACGTGGCAGTAGCCGTCGGAGTAAAGGTAATGATGATGCTGACATTGCCGACGCTTCGTCTTCTGAAAAAGTTGTCAATTGTTCAAACTTTGGGAGGTGTGCTGCCAACTCTGTCAGTTTAGTATTTAATGTTTCTGACATTCGATGGACAGCTGAGTGGGCGCGTCGATTGGCGTTCCACTAGGCATATGGGGACGCATGGGGGCGCATCCTCTGTGATGCGCTTGGTACTGAAGGGCGCGTCTGTGCTGATGTGCTTGATGTTGAAGTGTGATGCGCGGGCTGGCCGACGTATCTGCTTCGTGACACGTTCTTCAATGCAGCGGCTGTTACGTTCTTCGAGTGTTTTAAATAGCCGTTTTGATTTGGCTGAATTCGAAGCATCCGGTTCATCCATTAAATGCAAATTCATTGCACGAAATTCGGAGAGCCATCCACTTGGCGCTTGGGTTTGATTTGCCCGGCCTATAAATAGTGGCATGGAGAGAGGGTTTGCCTCTCGTTCTCTCACGTACTTTCGACATGAACTTGTGTACTCGAGTTCATTCTGTTGACGAAGTACCCGAGGGTGAAGATGCGATGCAATGTCTTCATTGATGCACTTGATGGTGACTGTTACATCCAAAAGTCGGAGTCGAGGGCTTCTGAGGTAGGCGGAAGGTGCTTGTTGCATCCAAAGATAGGGATGTTCGAGCCTCGTCTTCGTTGTGCAGGAAGAGCCGCAGATCAGAATTGCGGTGCAGGTTTGGGGGCTCTCTCTTCCTTCAAAGTGGGTGTTGCCCACTCTGGTGGGTTTGAAAGCTGCTCCGTTAGCCGCAGTTTCGATTACGGTCTTCCTCGGTGTTTGAAGGCTCTTTCGAAGCCTCCCCTGGCCACAAGTTGGCTTGTGGTTCTTTTCTCTTCCTTGGCTAGAGGGTTGATTGCCACCCTCGTTCTGCTCAATAAATGCTTCATTAGTCGAAGCATTTTGATGGCGGTGAGCCTGGCTGGAAGAGCGGCACATAACTGGGCTGCTGAAGGGATGCACATAACTGGGATGCACATAACTGAGCTACTGAAAAGGATGTGTCTTGCTGAGGGCGCATGGTGGGACGCGTCTGACTGAGGGCGCATGGTGATTGCTGCGCCTGCTTGAGGGCGCATGGTGATTGTTGGCTGTAGACTTAGGTTCTTTCTTTGTAGAAATTCTTCTTTGTACAGTCTTTCTTAGACATGTAATAGACTTTTATATATTAAAATAAAAAGTCCTCTTTCAATGTCTATACTTGTTGTTTTTGCTGTGAAGTACTTTGTCCAAGCTTTGGCGCATGTAGTCTGGCGCATAGACTTTCTGGTTCTGAAATTCCATGCTTCTACATAGCGGGCCAGCCCACCTAGGCCCGTCTGTTTGGCGGGCTCCTAAATGCTCGGCCCAACCCACCTTTTTGGCGGGCGGGGGCGGGCCGGCCCAACGGGCTTAGCCCATTTTGACAGCTCTAATCATGTTGTAAGTTCGAGCATCAATACAGTCGCACGCCTCAATACGCTATGGTATTCCATGCCTCAGCATGTTCAAGCGAAGCTCCGCTGTGAGAAGATTATACCCTGAACCTGCAAGCAATCTGTGGGAGATCAGTATAATCCTCTCGCATATGATCAGAGACCCACTTTTCTAAATTGACATTAAGTAATATATTGAATCATGCATCATACAATTTAGTAGTCTTTTATCCTTACCTTAGGATCAGTTCATGGCATATTCGAAAGTAGTAAAGCAGGTTATCATGATAAGCATGTTATGTTTGATTTACATAAGCAAACAGGCAACAACATATAGCAATCTCATGTTTATTTCGTGGCACGACTTCTTACCAACATTGACGTACCCAATCTTGCTCAGACGGATGGTAAATACATCTACCATCTTTTTTGTCATGTTATAAGTGATTCTGTACAGAATCTCTGTGTGCTTGCACTTTCATCCCACCATTCTTTAACTATATGAATGTCGTTAGGTATCCGTGCCAGAATGGAACTCTACCATGTTTCTCTTTCTTTTCTCAAATTGGAAACCCGACTTTCCGTAGCAGATTGCAAGTCATGCCCAAAAGATGTGCACCAACAATGATTAACATCCTTCTAGGTAAAATGGTCCAGGTGCCCCAGCATTTAACTCGTTTGAGGGAAAACACTACACCCGTGCACGAGCAATATCTCAAGTCATTCGACCATGCAACGTGCATCAAACTCATACAACCAAACATAGTCTTGACTCCAAAACTCAGACTTCGCGTTGTCTTGTATTCTCTATCTTTTAATATTTTTACTCATTCTATGTTCTCACATTCTTTGTATGATTTTACTCTTCGTTTAAATGTTCTATGACACCATAATATTCGTCAAACGATGACCCAAGGGCCTCGAACATTTTGAGGCACCATGCCACATTCGACAGTTCTGTCACATTCATGCCATAACTATTTTTTTCGAATGAAGCCATCTTTTATGATTCTCGGCACGTACGCACGCTTTGACCCAATTGTTCTCTATTCTGGAGTCGTACATGCGATGCACGCCTCGATATCGTATTTCCATATTCTTGCCTTACTGTTCAATGTTCATGGCGTACACCAGGGTACTCGCCTCAATAGTATTTCAATGTGCTAACCTTTAACTCGTGTGTGGGGACACGAATGACTTGTGCACTGAGGAACTCATCGATACAGTTATCATGTTCTTAGGCTTACACACCGAGGCGCTCGCCGTTATGGTGTTTGGATGTTCAATAGCGACTCGTGCATTATATATTTTATTTCAATTCATCTATCTAGTGTTCGACATGACTACGATTTCTCTCCTTCAAGACACGTCGCAGACTCGATAGGTTTAATTTAGCATACAATGGTTTATTTTACTTAGGCATGAAGGAGTAGGAAAGAAGGGTTAAAGTCTCCCACCTTAAGCTGATACGTCTTGTCGTTTTGCCGAGCCGATGCGGCTCAATTTTATAACTTTGTACATGGCCAACTCTTTTGACTTAGCCATTCAAGCACTTCATGCTACGTTGAATTATCTGACTGATTTGGCTTACGTGCCTATACCTCAGTCCGTTGCGAGGTAATATTTGGTTTTTGTGGACTCTGTTGCAAACAAGGCAAAATATCCACTTCTTATTTTAGTGAAAAAGTATAGCATGCACACAAAACCAACTAAAAATAATATTCGATCGAACTGGACTTGTGCATGCATCGATTCGATTTCTTATAATCTTCAAACCGACTCAATGTTTTTCTCGGGTCAACGTAACTCTTGTATCGATTCGCATTGATACATTCTTGGGATAACGCAACTCTTTGAGTCAATGGCTGAGCATAATATACCGTGCGGAGCGGCACATTGCATAATATACCACTCAAAATAAGGTTCGACCTCGAACCTAAACCAACACTTAATCCCGATGTTTCGCTAGATTATTTTACGATCCCGTCTACTGTCGTTTAGATCATACAATTAGTTTGGATCATACACATATTTTAGGCGTCCCACCAATATATGTATTTCAGCGAAGCTCAGTGGTAGAAAATTAGAACACAGCTAACATGTGGCTTTAAATCCTCAAATCTTGCCATCTCGTACTCTCGATCGGACTTACCTCTAGCAATATAATATATATATATTATATATATATTATATATATATATATATTATATATAATTATATATATATATAATTCGGTATATAAAATATATATATTTGGTATAAAAATATATATAAAATATATATAAAATATATTTATTATAAAATATATAAAAAAATATATATATAATATATATATTCGGTATATAAAATATATATATATATATATATATATATATATATATATAATATATATATATATTTATATACCGATATATATATATATATATATATATATATATATATATATATAGATATATATATATATATATATATATATATATATATTCGATACATATGTGATTCATTCAACAAAGCCACCGTATGCGATGTAATTCAAATTGTAATTCTTTTTTCGTAAGTTTCGTATGGACCATCAATTCTATGCGTCGCGTCAAGCTGTCGCACATTCGATCGCAACAAGTCTTCGCAACGCCTTGCATTCGAAGTCGCCGCCCAACTATTCTCGAAGTCTCGACGTAACTCATCTCGACACGATTTTTTTATTGACTTGCAAAAGCATCAACATCCAGGGCTACGCCCACTAATTGATGATCGAAACACCGTGCTTAAATTATCTCAACGTAATTTTAAAATTGACGTTGCACAAAGGCCACATTCTATCTGACACAAAGGTTAAGTTCGAGTCGACTTGCTCAAATACAACGGTCTTTCCAACTCAAAAGTTTAACGCGAGTCGACAGTGCTCAAAGGCAACAATCGTTTTGACATAAAGGCCTCTACGACGAATCATATGTTTGATTCCTATCGAGTAGGAATCTACTAGCAAAATTTTAAACTTATCCGTCTTGCAATATCGAATAAGTTTGATTTACGCAAGCTCAATTGCAAGGTGAATCCAAATCTAATGACATAACTTGTAAGTCATTCTCTTACCGCTCGCCCTCGTGCATAGCACAATTATCAAATCGCCTAGGCTATCATCAATATGCTCCATGCAATTCTATATGTGACATTGTATAGGTCATCTTATGGGTCTGCAATATTTTTTTTGATTGGCGGTTAAGTCTTCTAGAGTCAACTGTCCCGAAGCTATATTTGATAATTATGGATCATTAACGAAGGACAGTTACTACGAACCATGCTATATCTTATTTCAGAGCCAAATCACGTTCCGACTATTTCTATAGGACTACCCCAAATCCGAACATAACCATTTCTACTTGCGCAACTGAGGCACAACTATCCTCCAAATAATTCATGCACTACCGTTGATGATTCTAAAATTCATGAAACATCTACTCGTATCGAGTTTGAGTCTATTTACCCATGGTCGACATCCAAGATGCTATATGCATCAAAATAATCGTCGATGACTTTATGGTCTGTCTGATCAATCGTAAAATTTACGATCACCCAGTTCGACATTCTCATATAACTATTTCCAAAAATTTGATATCGTTAGCCCGCTCTGTTTTGTATTCTCACATCATGCTTACGTTTTCTTATGCACTAATTTTGATAGCACAAGGGTCAACTTTATCTGCTTAATGTCAACTTAACTCGCATCGCATACATCCAAGTTCTCAACAACCTTTTCTATAGGCATCAAATTGTTTTTCGATTCATCGCATCCCGCTATACTTCGATCGCATAACCGAGTTACCGATTATCCAATATCAAACCTCGAGTTATACGATTATGCCCTCTAAGTTTATGCATTTCAATAGTACTCAAATAAGTTTCATCACAACGTAACCAAGTCTCTCTTAGGCACGATAATCTGCATCAACCAACATTTTCATCGAAGTCACAAGTCGTGCGATCCAATTACAATTTGCATCGCCCAACATTTCTATAAAGATCACAAGTTGTGCGATCTGATTACAATCGACTAACATTTTCATCGAGCTCGTAAGTCGTGCGAATCATTTATAACATCAAGTTTCCTATCCCGTCGATCCGATTATTGCTTCAAGAAATAATCGTTTCGTTAGTCTCGGTCATTTAACTGACTTTTAACTTTTTGTTCGACGTATCATTCATTGATACAGACTTACACCTTATCGTCCCAACCATTTTTTTGAAGATCACTTGTATTAACATACCGACATACAATTTTTTAGTTGAGTCTCGGTACTATCTCGTCCGTTATGGACAAACCTTTCATAATTCTCACAACGTATCGATACAACCCATCGCACAAGTGGCATTGCATTTACCACTCAGAATCGAGTCATTTATTGTATAGGTGGTATGACATATACCCCTGGAAATTCAAGTTATTTCCCTCGTATCATACTCGGTATGAACCAACAATCTATTTCGACTTACGATTTTTGCAGCGATCTTGTCGATCACAATCGTAACTTTGATTAATCAAAATCCGACACAATTCGGCCAAAGTATTCATTTGCCAGCACAAGTTCGGTGCGCTACCGAATCGATTTATTTCTATTGTTTTATGATTTCAGTTCCATCCATTACATCGTACAACGCTTCATTTTTGACATTCAAAGCCAATGTTCGAATCAGTTCAACACATTCGATATCAACTTTATTTTCATTGCAACGCATCATTCATAATTCAACTCGTTACAATTGATACAACAACATCCACGACTTTATATCAATGCAACCAATGTTTCTCATATCGACTGTTGTATTGAGACAACAAACATCTCAGTTCATAGTTTACGACTTGTTGCACTTGCAGCAATAATAATTCATGTCTCGTTGCACTCAATGCAACAAATATTTTATGACTTTTTCAGCAAATATTATGCAATTTCCAAAAACACATGTGGCAAAATTATATGATATATTTAGACTTATATTATAGAACATCCATTGCGGCATCGAGTAGAGTCAAGTGTGATTTGATTGTGGTGGGCAAGTTTTGAAATTGAAACGAAACAAGTGTTCTGAAGAAATTGAACCTAGAGCTCTGATACCAGTTTGTCACATCCCGATCTGAAAATCGCTCGTCCTTGTATCGATTTTACTGAATTATTGTCCTCGTTGGGACGTGATGGTACGAGTCTGGAGTTGCACTTGTACAAGGCAAGATGACAAGTTCTTAAATGGTTATCTTTGATTTGTTATTAGCAGCGGAAGAAACATAGTATACGAAATAATTCTCTTTATATAAATGAACTGAGGTTATAAAGGCTTTCAATATCCTAACTAAATTTACCTTAGATTGGCTTACAACACTCAAGTTCTCTTTTGCCCACAAAGGAATCCACCGTTTCTACATCATGTCTTCTATATCTCGGTAGTATCATCATGTTGCAAGTCGAGCGTCAATACGATCGCACGTCTCAATGCACTACGACGTTCCATGTCTCAGCGCATTTAAGCAAAGCTCCACCGTGAGCAGTTTATACCCTAAACCTGCAACAAATCTGGTTGAAGATCGGTACAAATCCTCTCGCGTACTGATCAAAGACTACTTTTCTAAACCGACATTAAGTAGTATTGAATCATGTAGCATACAATTTAGTGATCTTTCTATCCTTGCCTTAGGATCAGTTCCTGGCATATTCGAAAGTAGTAAAGCAGATTATCATGACAAGCAAGTTATGTTTGATTTATGTAAGAAAACAGGCAGGCAACATATAGAAATTTCATTTTGTTTTGTGGTATGACTGCATCGATGCACCCACTCTGCTCCGACGTAAGGTGAATATGTCTACCATTTTTTTGTCATGTTATAAGTGATCTCTGTGCGGGATCTCTGTGCCTGTACTTTCAGACCATCGTTCTTTATCTATATGAAGGTCGTTGGCGTATCCGCGCTAGAATAAAACTCTACCATATTTCTCTTTCTTTTCTCAAATTAGATAATACAGTGTCCTTCCTGTACGGATTACTAGCCCATATCCGAAGGATGCCTAACTTACCATCAATTGTGGCTTATCACATTAGTAGAAGATTGTAAGTCATACCTAAAAGATGTGCACCAACAATGATTAACATCCCTCCTAGGCCGAACGGTCCGGTGCCCCAATATTTAACTCGTTCGAGGGAAAACAACACACCCATGCACGGGCAATATCTCAAGTCCATTCGACCATGCAACGCGTGTCAAACTCATACAACCAAACACAGTCTTAAGTCCGAAGCTCAGACTTCACGTCGTCTCTGCATTTTTTTTAATGTTCTCATCTTTCTATGTTCTTACATTATTTGTACGATTTTATCTTCGTTTTAATGTTTTATGGCACCATACCCCAATTTAATGTTCGTCAAATGACGACCAAAGGCCCCGAACATGAGGTACCATGCCACATTCGACAGTTTTGTCACATTCATGTCATAACTGTTTTCTTCATAATGAAGCTATCTTTTATGATTCTCGTACACGTATGCACACTTTGACCCAATTGTTCTTTCTTCGAGTCGTGCATACGATTATTCTCGATACCATATTTATGTTATATGCCTTAGTGTCAATGTTTATGGCTCATGCATTAGGGCACTCGCCTCAATAGTCTTTCAATGTTCTAGCTTTCTAAACTCGTGCACGAGGGCACGGATGACTTGTGCACTGAGGCACTCGTCGACACAGTTATTCCATGTTCTTATGGCTTATGCACCGAGGCGCTCACTGTTGCGGTGTTTCTATGTTCAATAGTGACTCATGCATTTAATGCACGTTTATTTCAATTACTCTATCTAGTGTTCGACACACACTATCATTTCTCTCATTCAAGCTACTATGTGGACTCGATTGGTTAACTTAGCATACAACGGTTTATTTTACTTAGGCATGAAGGAATAGGAAAGAAGGGTCAATGTCCTTCACCTTAAGCCGATACGTCTTGTCATTTTGTCGAGCCGATGCGGCTCGATTTCATAATTTTGGTGCACGGCCAACCCTTCTGACTTAGCCATTCGAGCACTTCGTGCAACGTTGAATTATCCGACCGATTTGGCTTACCGTGCTAATGCCTCAGTCCGTTGCGAAGCAACGATTTAGTTTTTGCAGACTTGTTGCAAACAAGATAAAATGTCGACCTCTTATTTCACAAAAAAATATAGCCTGCACACGAAACCAACTAAAAAATCAATATTCGATCGAATTGGACTTGTGCATTGCATCGATTCGATTTCCTAGAATCTTTGACACTACCAAAATATGGCAATTTAGCGACAGCCAGATCCGTCGCCCATCCGTCGATAAATAGTATTAGCGACGGATCACTGACAAAAATTGGTCAAAACATTCCGTCGGTAAATAGCTCGTCGCTAATAAAGATCCGTCGTACGTAGTCGTCAAGCGACGGAATAGCAACGGCTTTCCGTCATCATAATTCGTTGCATTAGCGACGACTTCCCGACGGTCTTTCGTCGAATTCAAGTATTACGTACTGAATTATGTGGACGCTAGCGACGGATAGTCCGTCGGTAAACCATCGTAACAGTGTATCAGAGGGTATCATTCTGTCGCTATTCCGTCGAACGCCGTCGCTAACTAAGGACGGCTTAGCGACGGATCCTGACGGATAATCCGTCGACATTGTTCTGGAAATGCTTGACATTTCCAGAACACTGGCGACAAATATGTCGTCGCGAATCCGTCGCGCATCCGTCGACATAGCGACGGATTACTGGCGGAATATCCGTCGCTATTGTTCTAGAAATGCTTGACATTTCCAGAACCATAGCGACGGCTATTCCGACGCGAATCCGTTGAACATGGTATTTTCAGAACCATGGCGATGGATATTCAGACGCTAATCCGTCGACCATGGCGACGGATCTCTGACGGAATATCGTAACATTCTGTACATCTTCATGCCATCAGAACCTTGCCAACGGATAATCCATCGGCAGGTCATCGCCATTATAGATATGCCGTCGGCTGGCCGTCGAAAATCCGTCGCGAACTGGAAATATTTTCAATTCTACAGATAGCGACGGATATTCCGCCGTCAAGTAGTCGAAAACTGGAAATATCCGTCGCTAACCGGTCACTAGTCCGTCGCTAACTGAGATATTTTTTAAAAAAAATTGCAAGCCTTTCCCTGTTCACACAACATCCGGACATCGGACCAATATATAATCACAATATACAATCACTGAGACCAATATATAATCCATTATAAATCATACGAATTTAATGCACACCAATTATCCAAGAATCACATAGACCAATATATAATCACAAATATGCATAACCCAAACCAATATAAAATAGACACCAATTATCCTGAAATTTAAAAACTAGTTATAATCCCAAATTTCCACAAATATGCATAACCACAAATATGCATAACCCAAACCAGTTATAATCCGAAATTTCCACAAATATTCTAAATTTTAAAACTATTCTTATACAATACTTCAAGGAAGAGGAGGAGTTTGATTGTCCGATGGTGGTAATCCCTCCTGCGACCGACGAATATACTGCTCCACTAGGTACGAAGGCAAGCCGTCAAAAATATTGCTCGGAAGTCGGCGTAGCTGCTCTGGCGACATGAGATCAAGGAGTGTCGTCACAGTCGGAGGCGGTACCAGAGGGGCAGCAGGGTTGAAAGAAAGATGACCGACGAAAGAAGGACCGGCACCAGCAGTCGACGGACCGGTACCAGTAGCAGACGGACCGACACCAGCAGTAGACGGACCGGCAGCAGCAGACGAAGGCAAAAAGTACGTGGCAATTTGCTCCCGCAAGGACGACACTGCCTCGTACAGCTGCGTAAGCTGTGACCTAACATCATCGTCTGCCGGGGCCGCGGAAGGAGGCAGTGTCGGTAGAAATCTCTGAGTCGCCATGTGCAATGGCCCTAGGGAGCCGACTCCGTACAGGTGCCCTTTCTTAAAGCCGTCGACGGTATCTCCGAACAAGTCGTTGCGAGCGGCCAAAGAAAAGGGCGTCCGGGGGGCGTCGTTTCACCGACATCCTCGGTGTCAGTTAACTGAGCCCGACTAAGGGCCTCACGATACGCAGCCTATCAAATGAATGTGTTATATTATAAGATTTACCTAAGTTGTAATCTAAATCATATATTTACTAAGTTAAGTGTGAATCCTAAGTTTACTTAAGTTATAGTCCGAATACTTTTAATTCTAACGTAAATCTCATAAACATAAGTACTTACATCAGTCTCCTTAGCCCTCTCGTCGACGAAGCTCCGTCCTTCCGTCTCTTGTGCGTATGCTGGAACACGTCGTGCATGGTGACCGATTCTGGCACCCTTCCCTCCTTCACCGCCCGTTGGATCTGCATACGAAATTTCCATAGAACTTAATTAACTCCGTATATTAATAATACATAATTCGATAGTGAAATGAATTTACGGTATCTCACCAGATCTGCATGCGCCGCTGCGTGGGGCCTTGATCCCTCCGTATGAAGCCCCGCGGCCTGTCGGTTCGCCTTCGACTTCTCTGATTTCTCCTTGTACGCAGGAGTATTCATCATATCTAAGAGGTCCTCATAATAGTCCTGCCGGATCCAATTCGGCCTCGTCTGTCCCATTTTTAGGTCATTAATCATATCCCGTATCTTCTTCGAGACAGCGCTTCTAAAGGTCCTGCGGATCGCGTCCTCGCGATGGAGGGGCCACCAGTACGTTGTCTAACATACAAATTCAATTATAACGTAATTTAAAAAATGGTTGATTAAAGAGTAACTAATAATTAACCAGAAGATATAGATATATACCCTCAACTCGTCGAGCCGGACGTACTTCAAGTTTGGGGGCACCGACGAAAAATTGAGGTAGGGACCATGGAAGTTAGCCCTGATAATTTCTCCAAGAGCCCTGGCAACATTAAACGGAAAAAACCTACAAAGAAGAAACGACTGGATTATTAACTTGAATAAATGAAAGAATTTTAATAAATTATCTTAAATTTACTTACGAGGTCCCCGCGGGCCATAGCTCTCGTCAGAACTCGCCTCTCGGCCTCTCTGGTGCCGTCGGAGGATCCGTAGGTCCGTGCATGTACTCCCCAGTAACCGGATGGAACCGAGTGTGGAGGTACTCCGGGACCCACTGTGCAGTAACTGGGGGGATCCACTGGTGGATCTGCTGGTGGGTCGGATAGCGGAACGGATCCGCTAGCAGATCCGGACTCATGCCTCGATGAAGTTGTCGATCGACGGCGGGATGCGTCTATACCCGGGGTACTCTCCGGGTCGAGCTCGCTGGATGGGGTCACATCCCGAGAAGATTAAATACGACCACGACCACCAGCACCACCACGACCACGACCACCACCACCACCACCACCACGACCACCACCAGTACCACGACCACGGCCAGCCATCATGATCTGTAAATAGAACACTAAACATAATTAACAATATAAAAGTGTAAATAAATATAAAATTCTAAACTAAAATATACATACCACCAGTAGGGAGACGAGTACCGCCACAACGAAAAAGACTAGGAGTGCCATCTGCAATAAGTAAATAATCGAATAAAAAAAACAATTTACGTAATTACTTTTATGTGGTCAAACTTAATTCACGTAATTGGAAGTATTTTTAATATACAACAATATTTAACCTAATCATCATCTTCATTCTCATCCTCGGCCTCGTCTTCATCATCACTCCTCCTCATCCTCATCCTCATCCTTATCTTCATCGTCGATTTCATCTGTATCATCCCCATCAAATTCGTCTTCTTCTTCTTCTTCTGCCTCAATATTTGGGACAAGATACCTCATTCTCCCTGGTTGACAGCTAAGTCTTGTGTATCAACCTCTTCCTCCCCTCTATTTTTCTCATAATATCTTCAACATCCATTGTATCCGAGTGTTGTCCCAAGTATTGGAACTTTTCGATCTGGTCCTCTTGGTATGTTGGGTCTCCAACGTTGAATGTATTTCTAGATTTAATCTTGCATACTATCCACCAGTCAAATCGATCTCTACGACGCCTTGGGTAGTATAGTAAACTTGAACAGCCTGATTTGCTATCAAAATGTACGGACCCTCTATACCTCCTGCGATGATTTATATCGACAAATCCAAATTGTTTATAAATTCTCCAACCGATATTTGGTGTCGTATCGAACCACTCACATTTGAACATCACAATATACATATTATATAGGCCAGTATATGATATCTACAATATCCCGAAGCACTCCATAATAGTCAAAGTCTGGCTCGTTGTCATAGATGGTTCCTCTTATGCAAACACCGGAATCCTTGGTACTGATGCCGTCATTGATAAATTCGACATTTATAGCATTCTGAGTTGCCTTAAACCTGAAGTCATTAACGACATAGCCTGGCCAAGTCTTTGTTTGCTTCTTCGGTCCCAATGCCAAATAACGAACACTCTCATTAGTGAGTGTTGTTTCAGGCAATAAAACCTGTAAACAAATTATAATTTAAATGTTTTAGATATATTTATAATCTTAGTTACTTACGTATTTTATAAGATATATAAAATCAACCTTAATTATAATCTCAGTTACTTACGTATTTGCGAAACCATGACGGAAATGTACAATCAACCTCTCTTTGAAGTCCCTCATCGGTAATATCGGGTGTCCTCATTTTGACTTCATCTCTAAATACACTATTAGAAAAAATAAGAAATATAAGTGTAGTCACTTACTTCATCAAATTAGAGATTA
>JANAVB010035760.1:0-29065 GCA_029216955.1 Iris pallida
TTCCGATATAGAGAACCCACCAATCCATAAAATCGACACGAAGTCGATAAAAACTGATCGAGAACATACCATATAAGACAGTCCTAACCCATAATTGGAAGGAAGATTGTGAACAAACCATTAAGAGATTTCAAAAACCAATCAAAGACAGTTGCAGCCAACCTATAGGGCTTCGCAACAAATCTTGCAGAAGGCGATTTGATCGACTGAGCGCCAAGAAATCGGCAACCCAAATTGACAAAAAAACTATTTTTTTAAAATAATAAAAAATAAAAAAACCTCTCGATACGATGTGCGTTATGTCAAACCGGGCGACGTGGTCGCGAACCGAAAGCATCAAAGGTGCGTATCGAATTCGCAAACGTGTGGACTTTGACAGAATTCAAATTGGTTGCGTGTGCGCGACGAATTTGATGCGTATCCGTCAAATTCACCGTATCGTCCCTTTGCAGATTTTTCAATTACTTTGTGATTGTTTGTCAAATTAGATGAAACTTGCTCCATCAAGACAATATCGTTTTTCTGGTCCTGTATGCCAAGTTTGGTCCGATTCTGAGACAGTTGATCGGATCGCCGTTTTGTAGGCCCCACGATCTGACTCAACGGGCAATTTCGTGTACGGCCCGCCGGAATCCAAAATTGGACATACCGTTTGGTTTCTACCATCAAAATGAATTCGTAGGCATGTAGTTTGACGACTTTAGAGACTATTGACTCTGGCACGCTTTTTGGTACAAAGCGGGTCCAACGACGGACATTTTTGGCCCAAAATGACCATTTGGCCCCTGTGTCCAGAATTGGACTTAAGGACGGGTAATCCTAGCTAATTTGACTATTCTGAGAATGTTAACAATGTTTTTCAGCTTTCAGAGATAGTTGTGAGCATTGGACTTTATGGCTTACAGTTGACGGTATATTGTTGGTTCTTCGTGTTACCACCAGGAAAGTATAGCTTGTCGAACATATGCAGTATTTATATTATTTTTTTCTATTTTACTTCTGGTTACCTATTTCTTATATTGTGATTGGTTTGTCATTGACTTTTACTTGTTTCTACATTACGTGCACGTATAGGATATTCATTATTGATTGTTTATTGGTCTTTTCGTGTTATCGTGTCTTATGACAGAGTCGTCAATTCTATACCTTGTTCTTAATTTGACCATTCTTGACTGGGAGTATGTTGCATTGTGCTACAGTCGAGACATACTATAGATTTGGAGTATCTTACATTGTACTATGACCTATAGCAGATTCTTCTACCTTGATATTGATAGATTAACTTGACTTGCGATACTATAAATTGGGAGTATATTGCATTGTTCTACGATTCATAGGAGTCTACTTGAAATTCTATCCTTTAGGAGAGGAGATCGATACTAGAATTGGCTAATCTCGACTTAGAGTATCCTGCTTTGTACGTCAATTGAAACACTATAGATTGGGAGTATCTTGTATTATACTACAAGCTATAGGAGTTCTGGTTGATAGTTAGCCAAGAGTATTACATTTCCCCATGACTCGTCATCCTTAGATGTTCCTCTTACAATGTTCTTATCCTCTATACATGTTATTTACTAACATATTAGTAGGCATGTTTTATGTACCTTACTAGTCCTCTGAGGACCTGATGATCTCTTCAGGTAGCTGATTGCACGGAGTTAGTTAGCTGAGCATGTGGTAGTTGACTTCATCTGCATGATTTAGGTATTTTGTTAGTGTTATTAATTTACTATCTTTTTCGTGCTTTTATGATATATCCTGCTTATCAGCTTAGCTTTATAGACTCATATTATTCTTGGAATCTAATCGGACATATATGCTAGTGGGCTGCAGACTACGACCCATACTTGTTCATTCTTGTCTTATATATTCTCGTGGATTGAGATACACTGTAGATTACCATATTAGCCATACCATGATCTTGACAGCTTATACGTACTCGAGTCGGGCTGGAGTCCGCTTGATACGTAGCTAGCTTGCATACGCTCTCGCATCACAAAAAGTGGGTGTGGGTCGTGACATCATTCCCTGAATCGGTGTTCGTGCGGTCGTACAAATATCTGAGGTGAGGCTTAGCTCATCTTTCTGATACAATTGGACACCCAGGCCCTGAGTTTTCGCTCAGCTATCCATTGTATATATTCTAGGCCCTGCATCTCAGCTCAACCTATATTTTATTTCATTAGACATCTAGGTCCTGAGTTTAGCTCAGCTATCTAATGAATGAATTCGATATTCTTGAAAAAGTTTAAGTCATACGATTTCTTTTATAGCGCATGATTCCATAATCGACCCAGGTGATTCGAAAACCAACTCATGATGCTATCTTGTTTTTAGTCACATTAATATATGATAGTACAGACGGATGGATAATCTAAGCACCACCCATTTTATACAAGATTGATCTCGGGTAAATGGGGTTATTGTCGAGATATTAGGCGTATGTCTGTGATCCAGAATGGTTTCTCTAACTTGCATTTAGGTATAGAAAGGTCTTGAGAGCTATGTACTCCTTGCATGATATCCTGGGTTTAATTGTTCAAGTATACTCCTTCTTTCTTTCTTTTACCTTAGCATCCTATATTCTTAACTCTTTCCTTTGATCGAGAGCTTGCTAGTCATATTGACATCTAGTTTTGTTCACAAGGGAATGATGGAGACCGGGATGGATGTCAGACGTACGTTGAGGATGAACTCTATAAATAATGTGACACTTTGAAGGATAGTAGTTTCATTTTGGGAATATCTATAAATATGTAAATTATGTGTTTTGAAGAACCATGAACAAATATGTAAATTATGTGTTTTGGAGAACATTAAATAAATATGTAATATTTTGGATAAGTGGATACTATGTAAATTATGGGAATTTTCTGTGGTTATGCCTTATGTCTATGCCTATCCCGGACCTCACAGGCGACAATCGTGGGTATAATACGGTAATCATTGTACGGGTGCGTAGCCTGGAGAGATGTATCACAATGCTCTGATATCTTTAACCGGGGCGTGACACGTCTCTTTTAGTTGTTGGCCCGTGCAGGTCCATTCTTTAAGGATAGTGTATAGGTTAAGGAGATTGTATAGGTGGATATTTGGATATCTTCCTAAGGACTTGGATTACCATAGGATAGAAATAGTTAATAATTGAAGATTGAACTCATAATTGAAGAATCGAGGGTTTCACAAGGTTTGGGGATATGAATCTTGATCAAACTTTATTAAACTTGATGATGATTATTTTATGTCATAAATTTCTTATATGAGAATTTTTGGGTATAGGTGATGCCTCGATTTATGCCTAAGGTCTATTGGGATGGGTGTGAGCGGACATTTTACTAATATGAGCAGTTTGCATGAAAAACTTGGCTGGTAGCGAATGACGAAGAACTTCTGATGTTTGGTGTATTTTTCGAGCTCCAGCGTCCCAGAATCTGGGATATTGAGGATGGAGTTGACGTTTTCTTTGAAAAAGAAGTACGCCTTATGTTCTTCCTCGGCATCTCCATTCACTTGGGGATATGAGGGGTTATAAGTGAATGGGAGGAGGTTAACCCCTATGTTAGGATCCTCTAGATCGATTTCCTAAAGCTGACGAGGGGTTAGTATGGACAGCTAGGAATAGGGTAGCTTTTGTCTGTTGTACTGCATTTTGTAGGATCAGTATATATATATATATATATATATATATATATATATATATATATATATATATATATATATATATATATATATATATATATATATATATATATTTGGAAAAGGAAATTTTATTGAAGGGCCCACTAACTGGGCCGGCCCCAAAGGGGTAGCAGAACCTAAACAACAAAAGGCCCACTAACTGGGCCAGCCCCAAAGGGCAACAGAACCTAAACAACAAAGGGCCCACTAGCTGGGCCGGCCCCAAAGGGGCAAAAAAAATAAAAAAAATTGTGCTCGAAAAGGACACGCGGCACCCCAATGCGCGGACCGAAGAGTACAACGCGCGGCCCGAAGGGGAAGCGCACGACCCGGGGGGAGGGGCCCGAGGTGGCCAGCACGAGAACCGGGGGGTGGGGGGCCCGAGGCAGGCCGTGCGAAGCCCGGAGGAGGGAGGGAGTCACTATCCCGGAGAGGAAGGAGGCCCGGTGGCGGGGGGAGGCGCGGTCCCGGGGGCGGGGGGGCCCTAGGCGGAGGAGGGTTGGTAGCTCGATGCCCGGGGAGGCACGGCGACGACGGACGCGTACCCGCCCGAATGAGCCCCAGCGACGGAGGAGCCGGAGGGGGGGCGCTGAGGGGATGAAGTTGTTCAGTCCCGGGCGGCCGGAGGGGAGGAAAGGCGGCGACGGGAGCTCGAGGGCGAGGGACCCACGATGCCCTCCGGCAGACGATAGGGGGAGGAGGGCTCGACCACCGGCGTCGACCACGAGGGAGCCCCGACGGCAGAGGAGACAGGGCGGGGGAGGCACATCCCGGAAGAGGGGGATGGGAAGTGGAGGGGCGGGAAAGGGAAGGGGCCCCGTGGCAGGAGGGGCACGACCGCGGGGGATCGACGGCGGCTGGGAAGACGGAGGCGGATCGCGGGAGGGCCAATCACCGGTGAGGAGCGGCCCAGCAGTACTGAGAGAAGGGGAGCGGACCTGCCGCCGGCGAAGGGAATAGGGCGGCCAGATCCGCCAGCGGGCCAGGAGGAGGCAGAACGGCGGCCGCAGCAGGGACCGCCGGGGGGCGCAAAGCAAAGGCTGGAAGGAGAGGGTGGTGAGCCACTTCCAGAACGCCGGAGGCAAGGGGCTCCGCAGAGGGAGGGACGTCGGGGGCGGCACGCCGAGGGCCGCAGCAGGAGGAGGTGGGCGGCGGGACTGAGGAATCCAAGCAGGGAGAGACAGGGGATGGCCCGGCGATGGAGGACCTAGGAGGGAAGGGGGGCCTCCAGGGGGGCTGCCGATCGGGAGGGGCCGGGCAGCCTGCATCGAGACCGGCTGCAGCGGAGACGTCGGTGACGACGATGACGGCGCCGAGGGGAGAGAAGGTGGAGGAAAGTCGGACGGGGGGAGGAGAGCCCCCACGGGGGAAGAGGCGCCGAGGCGAACTCCGGCCAACTAGGAGGGCTGGGGCGGCGGAAAAGGAGAGGGCCACCGTGGGAGGGGATGGAGAAAGGCGGCGGGGCCAATCCGAGGATCCTGCTGGGCCAAGCGAGCCAGCCTAACACGAGGAGAAGGGTAGGGGAGGCTGCGGCGAGCCAGGGGACTCCTGCCGGAGGGGGCCGGAGGAGCCAAAGGGGAGCCCTTTGCATTATATTATATTTATATATATATATATATATATATATATATATATATATATATATATATATGATGTATGGATGTAAAGTGGAAACATTTTGTCTATTGTACAACTCTTTGGATTCACAACAGATGTAAATAGTTTTGTATAAGGTTTAGAAGATAGAAGTTGTAAGGACTTCCTCCTGGAGCATATTATAATCATGTTTTGTGTAATAAATGAAATATGCTTCTTTGGTTTTAAATTGCAATTGCTTTTGTTACAAGTTCATCTCCTTTAGTGATTAAATTCTTTTAAGATTCCCTTTCGACCTTGCATTAAGAAATTTTCCAATCCTCAATATTTAGGAAATGTCTTCGCCACCGAACCCCAATGCATCGCAAATGGAAACCTCTGAGATACGATCGACGGATGCATTTGAAATTTTTTAAAGAGTCTTGGAGGCTAACACCCAGCAGATCCAACTTTCTCAAGCCACATCTGCGAAATTACTAGAACGGTTAGATGTCGCATCTACTCCGAAGACTAAGACAATTTCGAATTTTAGAAAGATTATATCCCCCGAGTTCAAAGGGACTGAGACTCCTATGGAAGCGGCACAATGGATAAGAACTACAGAAGGATTACTGAAGGGTACCAAGATTATGCCAGATGATATAGTATCTCTAGTGAGAATTCAACTAAAGGATGTAGCAGATTATTGGTGGAGCTCCTTACACCCCGAAGAATCTAATAAAGTGGGAAAAGTTCAAAAAAGAATTTGAGGAGAGGTTCTTTCCTCCTAGCGCCAAGTTGGAGCTAGAAAGGAGATTCATACACCTGAGGCAAAATAAGACTTCTGTCGATGAGTACTCGGCAGAATTTATAAGACTCAGTCGGTATGCTTCGAACATGGTAGCCAGGGAAAAGACGAAGGTTGTTCGGTT
Source organism: Iris pallida (assembly GCA_029216955.1). Classification (NCBI taxonomy): domain Eukaryota; kingdom Viridiplantae; phylum Streptophyta; class Magnoliopsida; order Asparagales; family Iridaceae; genus Iris; species Iris pallida. The sequence continues at coordinate 6,189 of JANAVB010035760.1, forward strand.
GCACCTTACAAATGTCAAACTTATGCGGAGGTGGTCGAAGCAGCAAGAGACCAAGAGAGGATGCAGAATGATATGAATAACTCGAAGGCCGGAGGTTAAAAGCAAAGTTTGGAGACCGGCTCATCCCATGGAAGGACTTCGGGACAAGGGCAACAGAGGCGTGCTCAGCCAAAACAAAATCAAGCTGTGCTTAATTGTTCTTACTATAGGAAGTCAGGACATACGAAGAATATTTGCAGAAGACTTTAAGGAAGGTGTCTGAAGTGTGGATCTTCCAATCATCGGCGGAATCAATGTCCCCAAAATAATAGAAGATCGATAGTGCAGAATAATGCACAAGGACCGAAAGCTGCAAATCAGGGGTTTCAACAAAGGCCTTTCTTCCAGAATGATGAGCCCAGGTTTAATACTGCTACAACACCTCAAACACAAGACCATGCCCCTACGGGATATCAGCAGAGAGCAGCATTGGAACCTCAAGCACATCAATTTCATCAATCTCAGAAGACCGATCAGAACAATATAAAAAGAACCATGGTTAAGCTTTTATAATGGATATCAATGAAGCAGGAATAGCAGGGGACGTAGTGATAGGTACTATACTTGCTTCTTCTAGCCCTGCATCGGTATTATTTTATTCCAGAGCTACTCATTCATTTATATCTGCATCATTTATATCTGAGTATGATATAGTGACTCAACCTCTAGTTAGAAAATTAAAAATTCTTACGGACAATGGTGTGGTAGATGTAAGCCAAATTTATATAAACTATCCAAGCAGAATGGGAGAAGAAAGTTTTCGGGCTAGACTATTAGTCTTCCCCATGGACAACTATGATGTAGTGTTTGGAATGGATTGGTTAATATCAACATCGGCGATCATTGATTGTGGACAAGGGAGAGTTCAATTTTCCTTACCTTGTAGGAAGTTGCATGAATTTGTTAGAGCTCAGAAGGACTTTGATAAAGAGGAGTTAGAGAAGTTTGAATTAAGGAGTTTCCAGGACCAAGTAATAGATGAATGACCAAGGGTTGTAGATAAATTTAAAGATGTATTTCCTGATGAGTTACACGGATTACCACCAGATAGGACCGTTGAATTCAGTATTGGTCTAATTCCTAGAGTTGCCCCTATTGCTAAGAAGATCTATCCAATGAACAAGGAGGAATTAGAGGAATTAAATAATCAAATCAAGGAGTTGCTGGCTAAGGAGTTTATTAGATCCATCGGTTCTCCGTGGGGAGCACCTGCACTTTTTGTAAAGAAAAAGTATGGGAGCCTGAGATTGGTAATAGATTATAGAGCACTGAATGAAGTGACCATCAAGAATAAATACCCACTACCTAGGATCGATGAATTATTCGACCAACTTGGAGGAGCGACTGTATTTTCCAAAATAGATCTCAGATAAGGTTATCATCAAGTAAAGATTAAGAAGGAAGATATACCAAAGACTGCTTTCAGAACCCGATATAGGCATTATGAATTTCAAGTCATGCCTTTTGGATTGACTAATGCTCCGACCATATTTATGGATCTAATGAATAAAATATTCTATTAATATTCGGACAACTTTGTGATCGTGTTCATTGACGACATATTGGTCTACTCAAAGAACAAGGAGGAACACGAAAAACATTTGAGGATAGTACTCGAAACCCTACGACAGGAAAAGCTATATGAAAAGTTAAGTAAATATGAGTTTTGGTTAAAATAATTCTTTCTTGGGACACATAGTAAGTGGAAAAGGAATAACGGTAGACCCTAAAAAAATAGAAGCAGACAAATCATGGCCAACTCCCAAGAATATAGCAGAGATTCGAAGTTTTTTTGGCTTAGCTAGATATTATAGAAGATTTGTGGAGAATTTTTTCAGAATTGTTGAGCTGCTTACTTGGTTGACTCAAAAGAATAAAAAATTTATTTGGAATAATAAATGTCAAGTGACATTTGAGGAATTGAAGGAAATACTTGTCAAAGCACCAGTACTAGCATTACCATTAGGGTCAGAAGGTTACGAGATCTATAGTGATGCTTCTGGCAAGGGTTTGGGCTGTGTACTGATGCAGCACGGAAGAGTTATTGCTTATGCTTCTCGACAGTTAAAGGTTCATGAAAGGAATTATCCAACACATGATCTGGAATTAGCAGCTGTTGTATTTGCACTAAAGTTGTGGAGATATTACTTGTATGGTGAACATATCAAAATTTACACAGATTATAAAAGCTTAAAATACGTGTTCACCCAAAAGGAGCTAAATATGAGGCAATGCAGATGGCTAGAGTCGCTTAATGATTTTGATATGGAGATGGAGCATCATCTAGGCAAGGCGAACAGAGTGGCAGATGCTTTGAGTAGGAGGCCTGAAGCTTTCTTTTTGAACACGCCCAAGGAGATATTAGAAGATCTCAAAAAGATGGGGATTGAAGTGTTAATGCCCAGTAGCAAATAGAATATGGGAAATTTACAAATACAATCATCTCTAGTAGAGAAAATTAAGGAGGCATAGCAGAAGGATGTAAAACTGAAAAAACTATAGAATCAAACTGAAGCTGGGATACAAACTAGGTTGACTAAGCATTCCGATGGATCCTTGAGGTTCGGAAGTCATTTGTGTGTGCCATATGGCAAACTCCGGACCGAGATTATGTCTGGAGCTCATAATTCACAATATTCTATTGATCCCGGGAGTACAAAGATGTACAAGGATCTGAGGCAAAAATTTTGGTGGTATAGAATAAAATAGGAAATAGCTAAATTTGTCTTGAAATGCTTAGTATGCCAACAAGTAAAAGCCAAGCATCAACGGACTGCTGGACTACTGCAACCACTACCAGTACCTGAATGAAAGTGGGAGCATATTATAATGGATTTTGTATCAGGACTTCCAAGGACATAAAAAGGTAATAATGCTATCTGGTTGATAGTAGATAGACTTACAAAATTCGCAAGATTCCTACCGTTTTGAGTCGGACAATCTACAGAGCTTCTAGCGAAGATGTACATGAAGAACATTGTTAGTCACTATAGGGTGTCGATAAGTATTGTCTCAGACCAGAACACTCGGTTTACCTCCAAGTTTAGGAAAAGCTTGCAAGATAGTCCTAGCACTCGTCTGAAGTTTAGTTCAGCATATCACCCACAGATTAATGGGCAGTCAGAAAGGATGATACAAATTTTAGAAGACATGCTGAGAGCATGCTCCCTAGATTTCAAAGGATCATGGGATGATCATCTGCATTTGATAGAATTATCATATAATAATAGTTATCAGGCCAGTATCAAGATGGCACCATTTGAAGCATTGTATGGAAGGAAGTACATGTCACCAATATGTTAGGGTAACGTCGGGGAACGTCAACTCCTAAGGCCAGAGTTAGTTATACAGACTATAGACATGATCAAGGCAATCTGAAGTCATCTTCAAGCTGCACAAGACAGGAACAAGATGTAGGCAGATAAGCATCAAAGGATCTTGAATTTCGAACCTGATGATCATGTATTTCTGAAAATCTTGCCAACTAAAGAAACTATTAGATTTGGAACAAGAGGGAAGTTGAGGCCAAGATATATAAGCCCCTTTGACATCTAGGATCGAGTCAGCGACGTATCTTATCAGCTGGCCTTGCCACCTTATTTAGAAGGAGTTTATGATATTTTCCATGTATCTCAACTACAAAAATATGTGCCAGATCCTAGTTACATACTTGATCATTCGAAAATTACAGTTGGCCCAACTCTCTGCATTGAGCAGAGCCAGTAGAAATCTTGGATCGGAGACAGAAGATCCTTAAAACCAAGACCATTTCATTAGTCCGGGTATCTTGGAATAAGGACTCGTCTGGGAATCTACTTGGGAAAGAGAAGATGAGATGTGGCAACTATATCCCTACATATTTGAAGATTAAGGAACTTTAGCACCTTTCCTTTCCAATTCGCATTCTTTAAATTCCAAGGATAAAATTTAATTAGATAGGTAGAGTGTCATAGCCTATTTGTTTATGTTTTGTTTAATTATTCTCACCCTTAAATTTTTTTTATTTTATTAATTTTTTTAAATTAATTCTTCTTTTCTCTTTGGTCCTTACGCAAATTGTAAATTTTGCATCATGGTGCCCCATCTAAGTGGAATCCATGTATGAGAGAGGGGCCATGTGTCATTCCCCTCTCATGACTAAGCCTAAATGGCATTTTAGTCATTTTCTTGCTCTTTCATCATACATATGGAGAAGAAGAGAGAGGGTTTCATTCTTTCCCCCTTCCAAATCCAGGTGAACCCCCCCTCTATTCTCCTTCTTTTGATTCTTCTTCTTTCCTTCATTTTTCTTTTCTTCTTCTTCTCCTAAACCCCCCAACATTGTAGCTGTTGCCGCTGGATTGCTGCTGTTGCCGCTGCATTTGCTGTGGCTGCCGCTACTACTACCGCAGCCGCCGCTAGCCGCCGGTTTCTCCCCTGACCTTCTCTTAACTCTCTCCTCCACTGCCTCTCCACCTTTCACTTATAGTTTCTTCTTCTTCCTTTCCCTTTCCACTTCAATTCGTTTTTTTGATTATTAACCAAACCTTAAATTTTTGTGTAGAAAGGTCATGACTTGGACCTTAGGAGAGAATTTCTCTGTTAGAAAGCATCCAAAACCCAAGGCAAGCTCTCCACGCTCACTTAATTATTTTGAACTATTATGGTTTAGTTTCAATTCTGGAATTTATGATCATCATTATTGATAAAATCCAATCTTATCAAAATGTAAGGTGCATATGAGCCTAATATTTGGTAGAAACCTATTTATGGACACTTTACATCTAAATTTTGATATATATATATATATATATATATATATATATATATATATATATATATATATATATATATATATATATACACACACACACACACACACACACACACACACATATATACACTACATTTTCACACAACTTAGGAGTTCATTTTATACACTTTAATGAAAAGCAATACATATGGACTCTATATTCCTTAGCATGGTTTGTGTATAATTGTGTTAGTTTGGATATGTAGGAATAAAAAATCGGCATTTTATCATATCAAATCTGCCCATATTTGAATTATACCCAATTTTGATGCCTTAGCCTGAATAACTAGTTAAAATAAAGGTTTATAGGTATCTATATGTTAGCTTAACCCTACCTCTACAAATTTTCATCTTTTAAACCTCCTCTTGCCTCTTCAAGAAGTTAAATTTTGATACACCGTAACATGAATTGAATTGGGCATTTTGGGAATGTTGTCACAATCTATATCCATTTATATATTTATATGCAACACTTTACGTAGCATGTATGCCTTTTTTACTTTACAATTCTTTTATTATCTTTAAAACTAATCGTATTTTTCTCTATACAAATCTATATGACATCCCTTACTCATTTTATGCCTGGTTTCGGTGTTGAGGGTTGCTCCACCGAAGGGGTCGACGCACCCGTATTTATACTTTGTGTTTGCTTGTATTGGAAATATTTTTGTATCAGTAAATATAAAGGAGACTCTGCCGAAATTTTTGAAAACTTCCAGAGTTAACCATTTTTCTGGGAATCCGGGCCTTTTAGAAATTATGAGTTATGTCCTAGATCTTGGAACCATCCATCTCCGATTTATAATATCGAGAAATTCTTATAAACCATTGTCCTAGTAGATACTTTTGGAATTACCTTTGGTTTTCAAATACTTTTCTGGACTTTTAAGTTTCAGGAAGGACGAAACTATCTAGTGATTTCAACCTGACTTGTATAAGATTCTCGTTTAAAGAATAATTTCTATTAGAATCAGAGTATCATAAAATTCACTAGAATAGGTTGCATTGGATTGGGAGAGAAACCATTGGATCACACCCGGCTGAATCTTTACAATAAATTTTTTTTCTTTTGTACTGATCAGTCCCTGAATCGGTGTTCGTGTGGCCGCACGAATATCCGAGGTGAGGCTTAGCTCATCTTCCTGATACAATTGGACACCTAGGCCCTGAGTTTCAGCTCAGCTATCCATTGTATATATTCCAGGCCCTGAGTCTCAGCTCAGCCTATATTTTATTTTATTAGACATACAGGCCCTACGTTCAGCTCAGGTATCTAATGAATGAATTCGATATTCTTGGAAAAGTTCAAGTCATATGAATTTTTTTACATCACATGATTCGATAATCAACCCAGATGATTCAAAAATCAACTCATGATGCTATATTGTTTACAGTCACATCAATATGTGATGGTACAGACGGATGGATAATCTAAGCACCACCTATTTTGTACAAGCCTAATTCCGGGTAAATGGGGTTATTGTCGAGATGCTAGGCGTGTGTGTGTGATCCAAAAGGGTTTTTCTAACTTGCATTTTCGTATATAAAGGTCTTATATGTTCCTTGTGACATTATTTTGGAGAGCTATGTACTCTTTGCATGATATCCTACTGTATGAGTTTAATTGTTCAAGTATACACCGTATTGCATTCTTTTACTTTAGCATCCTATACTCTTAATTCTTTCCTTTGATCGAGAGCTTGCTCGTCATATTGACGACCTAGTTTCTTACTAGGGAATGATGGAGACCGGGATGGATGTCAGACGTACGCTGAGGATGAACTCTATGAATGATGTGACACTTCGAAGGATAGTAGTTTCATTTTAGGAATATCTACAAATATGTAAATTATGTGTTTTGAAGAAGCATGAACAAATATGTAAATTATGTGTTTTGGAGAACCTTAAATAAATATGTAAAATTTTGGATAAGTGGATGCTATGTAAATTGTGGAAATTTTCTGTGGTTATGCCTTAAGTCTATGCCTATATCGAACCTCATAGACGATAATGCAGGTACAATATGGTAATCATTGTACGGGTGCATAGCCTGGAGAGATGTATCACAATGCTCCGATATCTTTTGGGAACTGGGGCGTGACAGACTTGGCCTTGTATAAGCACAAATTATGCTTGCACAGCATTACGCCCAAGCGAGGAAGAATGGTGTCACAGAGTCTAAAGCGAGGACGAAAGGACTCTGCGGGATCGAGACGTGACAGAATGGTATCGGAGCAACACGTTCCTTTGGCCAATATTGATTCAATTGAATTTGAAGATGTTCTCCTGATCAAAATTTTCTTGCCTACTTAACATCATATATGAGATGAACATTCCATACAGTAAGTCCGTAAATATTTTTATGATGCCGATATATGTTTTATTGATTGATTGAGATTGAGATGTTTTATTAAACATGAGATTTTGATACGACATGAATCGTGAATACATGTATTGATGATTGCGAAGGATGAAGACTATCACTGCTATGGATATCGTAAGTTTCTCCTTAAGTTTCGAGGACGAAACTTCTTCTCGGTGGGTAATTATGTAGTGCCCCACTCCGTGAAGAGACTAGATAAACAGAGAGATCGGATTGCTGGCTCTACAACAGAAGACGATTGATCTGGGTGAGTAGACAAAGACTCATTTTATGATTCATTTACGCCTAATAAGAAGCTTAGTTTTTTGTTGAATGCTATTGTTAATAACAAGATAGTAAATCATTGAGTATGCTTAAAGAGAATTCACATGTTGCCATGCTAAAATAAGAAACATAGATAATATGATGCTTTGCTAAGAAATGAATGTTGCCTTGATCAAGAGAACCTTGCCATGCTAATAACAAGAGAAATGAGATGCTTTTATATGTCTATCGTATGCTATCAAGTATGTTTCAATGCTTAATAATATTGAACTGTTGCAAAAGAAATAAAATGCTGGACAGATTGCTATTGTACAAGAGTTGCTTGAAAGAAGATGATACGGCTTGTCCGTATAGAGAATAGAGTAGAGCTACTGGCTCGATTATATAAAAAAGAAGAGATAAAGATGGAATGTCTACTGATAGATTGATGAATTGTTAACAAGAGTTTAATTTATAGACGTTGCCTTCATAGAGTCGGTCCGGACAACTTGAGCTCATGGATGTAATCTCTCAATCGGTTACAGGGCGCTGGAATCGATCGGCCTAGGAGGGAACAGGACACCCTGGCGCTAGAAGTCCCCACGATCAGGGGGTGTCAGTCTAGTAGTGAGATGGGCTAGAACGTCCCAACTGCTAATAATAGGAACCCCCATGGACCATCATGTAGATAGGTATCGGTTGGTGAAGAGCTGAACCCTGAGCCGCAGCTCCTAGTATGTGCATTATTAGTACAAAGCTGAATCCCTGGGACTTAGCTCTTGGTCTACGCATGTATTAGTGCAGAGCTGAGCCTTGAGTCACAGCTGCCAATCGGATTGCATGAGTCGGTAACTGTTTTGCTAAGAGGTATAAATGTAGAGAGGAACATAAGGAATGCTGGTTATATCATGTTTATGCTAATCCTTGTCTTGTGCAGGGATGACTATCGGCTACGGATAAGAATCACTGAGAAGTGATATATATGTATTGTTTAAGTTTTCTATATGAATTGCTTATAGAAATTAATCTATTGCAAAGAAATGCTACGTCCCATTAAAGAAAAGATGTGATATCGTGCTTATAATTGTCCCTAAGAGTGGCTTGAACAAAAGAAATGATATAGCTCATGAAACATGCGGTGCACTACACAAGAATTGAACAGTCCCTTGTATGCTTGAAAGAAATAAACCGTAGCTTTTCAAAGATGTTTTCAAAAGAGATATAAACTGACTCTGTACTAAATGAAATGAACATAGGTAAAAGTAGCAAGATCACATCACAAGAAATATTTTTCACTAAATGAACAGTGATTATTTCAGAAGAATATAGCCCTTTGTTCATAATTACCAGTATGCTGATATACTGACCTATCATCAGTCTGCATACAGGTGCAAGACACAACGAGAAGGATAGTCCGAAGAGATAGCCTGAACCTCATCCTCAGGAGCCAGAAATCAGAAGAGATGTCAAGAGTTGGACATCTGTTGTAAAGAGTTGATTTTATATATAAAGGGATGTAATGTATGGAATGAAATCATTGTAAATCTGTAAAGTTTCTAAGAGAATGTAAGCATTGTATTAGAGAGAATTGAGAGCTTGTAATATGTTCAAATGAAATCAATAAAGAGATTGTTTTTGCTACTATGTGTTCAATTATATTCTGCAATGTGTCCGTTGCTGCTTCAAATATCTGCAATATGTTCTGCTGTGTATTATCTATCTTGTCTTGTTACAGGTCTTGGCCTTGTACAAGCGCAACTTAGGCTTGCACGGTATCACGTCCAAGTGAGGACGAATGGTCTCACAGAGTCCGAAGCGAGGACGAAAGGACTTTACAGGATTGGGGCGTGATACTAAGGGTTACCCTAAACGCCATCTGCAGGCTGAAGATCATGGTTGGGAGCAACTCCATGTACTGGCTCCCCATAACTGGATCCTTTGCGATGTTCTCTAAGAACTGCTCGAAGCAAAAAGACTAACTCTGGAAGTTTCTCAGCCCCAAAAGGCATATCAGAATCTTGAGTGTTGGTCGGGGTCTTATCCTAGACGAATACTATGTCCCTGCTTTTGTAGAGCTTTCTTCCTATGGGGATGTAGAGTCTATAGCCAAAGCCATCTCGACCGTAGCCGAAAAAGAAGCGTCGCCTCGTCTTTGGCTCATGTTTGGATCTCTCGCCCTTCAGTACATGCATGAAGGCCTTACAACCAAACACTCGTAGGTAATTGTATGACGGCTCTGTCACGACCCGTACCCGCTTTTCGGACGCAAGCCCGTGAGCAAGCCAGCTACGTATCGAGCGAACTTCGGCCCGACTCGAATACGTAAACGCTGTCAAGGCTATGGTCTACTACCAAATCATGGCAATGTAATCTATATCTCAAATCCACAATAAGTATAGGAAACATGAATGAATACTATGAGTCTTGGTCTGTAGCCCACTAGGATATATATCTGATACGACTCCAAAGAATATAACAAGAGTCTCTAAAGTAAAACGATAAGCAGGATATCTCATGATAAGGAATGAAAAGCACGAAAAGATAACAATATAAAATCACTGACAAAATACCTGAAGCATGCATCGTAATCATCTACCATCCCCCTCTGCTAACTAACTCCATGCAATCGCTAAACCTGAAGAGATCATCAGGTCCTCAGGGGACATAGCAAGATACATATAAACTTGTCTACCTAGCAGTTTAATCATGCACAAATTATAAACATGATATAAGCAAGGAACGAAGCACACACGGTAAGGAACTACGACCAAAACTGCTAACCAGTGACTATCGACAAGTAGCTACTGACAGGTGACCATGAACTGGAACACAAGAACAACTACACGTAACTGAACTGCTGGATGAATAAGTGAATACGAGATCAAGGAAATACAAAACCCTCGCCCCGAGTGGACTCGCAGGTTTGAACTAATCACTAACCCTCGTCCCGAACGTGGACTCTCTGGTTAGTTCACGGCAAGGCACCCTCGTTCCGAGTGTGGACTCTCTGGTGCAAGTACTACATCCTCGTCCCGAGTGTGGACTCTCTGATACAAGTACTACATCCTCGTCCCGAGTGTGGACTCTTTGATGTAAGTACAAGTCAACACCCTCGTTCCGAATGTAGACTCTCTGGTGCAAATAATCGACATCTTTGTCCCGAGTGTGGACTCACGGGTAAAAACAGATCAAGACAAACACCCTCGTCCCGAGTGGACTCTCTGGTGCCGAGGAAACAATAACAAGGATTTAGCAGTTCAATTACACGTATTCGTTCTATGACACGAACCAGTCGAGGTATAAGTAACGACATGGTACAACTCAGTCAAAACCCAGGTAAGGACAACTCTAATATGAACTCATAAGGTGAACAAGCCTGGCATATCTACACTATCAAGTCATGAAGATGATATACATGCAAGTCAAAGAACTAGTGAACATGGTATGAAGAACATATATAAATCACGTCGACTAGAGAACTGATAATAACATATAAATCCATATAACTAGAGTAATCAAATGATAACCAAATAATCACAGGAAAAACTATAAGCATGAAATTAAACTGCAGAGGGAGGCAAGGTATCTTGCCTGTGGTCCTTGCACAAACCGTAGTCACAAGTCGAGGATGAGAGGATGTCGATCTAGGAGCCGTCAACCTATAACACATATCGCACCATGAACCGTGTACGAAAACTATAAATCAATTCTAATGTTCTAGCTCTAAATTCATGGAAAAGCGGCTAGTTGGGTTACTAATCTAATAATAATTAATTCTGGCATAATTCACTTAAAAACCTAATTTAACCTTATAATAATCTGAATATAATCTAAACATGCAAGTTTAGCCATCAAAGTCATATTTTCCAATTTTGGAAACTATGGCACGCAAATCGAGACGTATCGTTGACTATCTAGTCAAACACTGTGAACTCTATATTTTGAAAGTGTACCTTGGTAGATTTCAGTGCCACAAGTGCACCAGAATCAACCGTGCCGCAAAATCACGCTTTGGTCAAAAGATATCACCGTTATGGCTAATCGTGGCCAAAACGGTGATCAGCCGATCAATTTTGAGTTCAATAGAATAACAAAAATAATAGATGAATGAATTAATTTTTGTAAAGAATATATGTCGTCGAGCTCTGTGTTAGCTTTCCGAAACTTCAAACGGTTCATGATTTCGATTTCTATTTCTCCCGGAATGTCGAAAACACCAAAACGTGTCAAGTTTCGGACAACCGACACTCTACGAATTTTCCAGAAATTTAGGAATAATATATATGAAAATAAATTATATATTCAGAAATTTTATCTCGATACAAATTCAATAAAAAAATGGCATGCTAAAATCACGTCGGAGTTGACGACAATCGTCTCGGGAAGTCGAGATCTCTACTATAACTCTCTCTCAAAAAGGCGGCTGAAATTTTAATTAGGGTTTCGAATATAATAAAATATATATAGGAGAGAGAGAGGCGGTTCAGCCTGGGCGCCGACAGGTGGGCCGCCCGGGTGAATTTCTGTATAATTAATTATTTTAATTCAAAAAATCATTTAAAAATCATTTTAAGTCCAAATAAATCAAAATAAATTGCAGAAAAATTCTAGAAAATTCTAGAAAATATTTCTAAGTGTCTAGAATCTAAATAAAATATTTTAACACAAAATATTATCATGTGACCTCACAGTAAATTTCCAAAGCCTATAAAATATAATTTTTATAGGTTTTAATTATACAAAAATTCTAAAAAAATCTAGAAATTTTTTAAAATATTCTAGAAAATATTTCTAACCTCCTAGAACCTAAATAAAAATAACTTGTCTCAAAATAGTCCCAAATGGCCTTATAGTAATTCATGAATTCAATAAAGTAAATATATCTTTAATAAATAAATATCTAAAAATGTCTAAAAATCATAGGAAAATATAATATAGCTATAGCATGCTTATAAACCCTATCTAGAGATCATGTGACCACAAAATGGTCATAAACCACCTGTGGACTTAGTCACAACTCCTATGATCATAGAAAAATTAAATGTAAACTAATCAAATAAAAAGTAAAAAATATATCACAAAATTTTGGGAAGAGGAGTTACAAATCTACCCACCTTAAAAATAATTTCGTTCTCGAAATTCTAATTCATAACTATTCCTTAAAAATCAAAGTCTACTATTACCTTAATCTCCTCAAATTTAATTGCTCAAAATAATTTATGACCTTCTCTAGCCATTTTATAACTCCGAATACATGAGGACTTCTATCCACCTTTGGTCACACTACTCCTCAAAATACGGTCACTAAAATCTTATAACCTTCTAACCAGTTGCTAACGATTCTACCAACAGATATCTAGGGCATATGGCATCTATAATTCCTCATATTTATAAACAACCAAATATTCAATAGTTAAGCAATATTATACAATAACTTAGGAATCTCTGATGAATTCTAGACAGCATGATCATTCGTCACCCCGAAATAGGAAGGGACAAGAATCAATGGTACGGGAGGGCAAGGAAGAATAATCGAGAACGAATACGAGGTTTCAAAGGCGGTAGAGAAATTTCTAAGAGAATTTTTAAGGCAGAGTGGATTGAGATTTCTAAGGTATAGTCATATTCGCAGGCTCGTATCAGTACAGTTATGTAACCGATACGATATGCTCTGACCTGCATGGGCCACCAAAAAAAAACTTGTCACGACCTGCACCCACTTTTCGGATATGAAGCGTGTCTAAGCCCAGCCTACGCCGCAGTGTCGGCGGTAGAACGCTGTCTAATAAACATAAGTCACTGAATCTATAATCACGGGAAAAATGTATATCTCATCCACAGAAAATCAAAACACAACCAAGATCAATGAATATCCATAAAACTAAGCAATAATGAATATAAACTGAATGTATCCAAGAATCAATGTCACGTCCGGTGGACACAAATCCACTACCAATAGACAGAGAGTAGAGGAAAAAACATGAAATAACTAACTGAATACAACCTGCTAAGCAAGGCTATCTCAACTGCAAACTCCGCGGTCTGGTGCTGACTCAACCTGCTCAACTGCTCCTGACTCAAACTCGGCTAAACCTGAAGAGATCATCAGGTCCTCAAAAGACATGGCAAGATACATATAAACATGCCTATCTAGCAGTTTAAATATGCACAAATTATAAACAGGATGTAAGCAAGGAACGAGGTACACATGGCAAGAGACTACGACCAAAACTGCTAACTAGTGACTATCGACAAGTGGCTACTGACAGGTGATCATGAACTAGAACATAAGAACAACTACACGTAACTGAACTGCTGGATGAACAAGTGAATACGAGATCAAGGAAATACTAAACCCTCGCCCCGATTGGACTCGCAGGTTTGAACTAATCACTAACCCTTGTCCCGAGCGTGGACTCTCTGGTTAGTTCACGACAAGGCACCCTCGTCCTAAGTATGGACTCTCTGGTGCAAGTAATACATCTTCGTCCCGAGTGTGGACTCTCTGATGCAAGTACTACATCCTCGTCCCGAGTGTGGACTCTTTGATGCAAGTATAAGTCAACACCCTCGTTCCGAGTGTGGACTCTCTGGTGAAAATAATCGACATCCTCGTCCCGAGTATGGACTCACAGATGTAAACAGATCAAGGCAAACACCCTCGTCCCGAGTGGACTCTCTCGTGCCAAGAAAACAATAACAAGGATTTAGCAGTTCAATTACACGTATTCGTTCTATGACACGAACCAGTCGAGGTATAAGTAACGATATGGTACAACTCAGTCAAGACCCAGGTAAGGACAACTATAATATGAACTCTTAAGGTGAACAAGCCTGGCATATCTACACTATCAAGTCATGAAGATGATATACAGGCAAGTCAAAGAACTAGTGAACATGGTATGAAGAACATATATAAATCAAGTCGACTAGAGAACTGATAATAACATATAAATCTATAAAACTAGAGTAACCAAATGATAACCAAATAATTACAGGAAAAACTATAAGCATAAAATTAAACTATAGAGGAAGGCAAGGTATCTTGCATGTGGTCCTTGCACAAACCATAGTCACAAGTCGAGGATGAGAGGATGCCGATCTAGGATCCGTCAACCTATAACACATATCGTACCATGAACCGTGCACGAAAACTATAAATCAATTCTAATGTTCTAGTTCTAAATTCATGAAATAGCGGCTAGTTGGGTTACTAATCTAATAATAATTAATTCTAAAATAATTCACTTAAAAACCTAATTTAACCTAATAATAATCTGAATATAATCTAAACATGTAAGTTTGGCCATCAAAGTCGTGTTTTTCAATTTTGGAAACTATGGCACGTAAATCGAGACGTGCCGTTGACTATCTAGTCAAACGCTGTGAACTTTAGATTTTGAAAGTGTACCTTGGTAGATTTCAGCACCATGAGTATGCTAGAAATAACCGTGCCGCAAAATCATGCTTTGGTCAAAAGATATCGCCGTTATAGCTAATCGTAACCAAAACGGTGATCAACCGATCAATTCTGAGTTCAACAAAATAACTAAAATACTAAATGAATGAAATAATTTCTGGAAAGAATATATGTCATAGATCTCTATTTTAGCTTTTTGAAACTTCAAACGGTTCATGATTTCGATTTCTAGTCCTCCCGGAATCTCGAAAACACCGAAACATGTCAAGTTTTGGACAACCGACACTCTACGAATTTTCCAGAAATTTAGGAATAATATATACGAAAATAAATTATATATTCAGAAATTTTACCTCGAGAAGAATCTAATAAAAAAATAGCACGCTAAAATCACGTCAGAGTTGACGGCAATCGTCTCGGGAAGTCGAGATCTCTACTAGAACTCTCTCTCAAAAAGGCGGCTAAAATTTTAATTAGGCTTTCGAATATAATAATATATATATAGGAGAGAGAGAGAGGCGGTTCAGCCTGGGCGCTGACAGGTGGGCCCCCCGAGTGAATTTCTGGGTAGTTAATTATTTTAATTCAGAAAATTATTTAAAAATTATTTTAAGTCCAAATAAATCAAATAAATTGCAGAAAAATCCAGAAAAATTCCAAAAAATTCTAGAAAATATTTCTAAGTGTCTAGAATCTAAATAAAATATTTTAACACAAAATATCATCATGTGACCTCACAGTAAATTCCCAAAGCCTATAAAATATAATTTCTATAGGTTTTAATTATATAAAAATTCTCAAAAATTCTAAAAAAATCTAGAAAAATTCTAAAATATTCTAGAAAATATTTCTAACCTTCTAAAACCTAAATAAAAATAACTTGTCTCAAAATAGTCGTAAATGACCTTATAGTAATTCATGAAAGTCAATAAAATAAATATATCTTTAATAAATAAATATCTAAAATTGTCTAAAAATCATAGGAAAATATAATATAGCTATAACATGCTTATAAACCCTATCTAGGGACCATGTGACCACAAAATGGTCATAAATTACCTGTGGACTTAGTTACAACTCCTATGATCATAGAAAAATTAAATGTAAACTAATCAAATAAAAA
Source organism: Iris pallida (assembly GCA_029216955.1). Classification (NCBI taxonomy): domain Eukaryota; kingdom Viridiplantae; phylum Streptophyta; class Magnoliopsida; order Asparagales; family Iridaceae; genus Iris; species Iris pallida. The sequence continues at coordinate 22,189 of JANAVB010035760.1, forward strand.
ATATATCATAAAATTTCGAGAAGAGGAGTTACAGGCTCTTTATCGTACCATACTTTATTAGGTACATCACCCTACAAATGAGCACTAGAAGATAAATTGATAACATAAGCAGCTGTGTAAAGTGCCTCACCCCAATAGTTGCCCAGTAAGTTTGCTTCTAACACCAAATATCGTACCCTCTCCATTAGTGTTCTATTCATGCGCTCCGCTACACCGTTGAGCTGCATTGTCTTTGGTGGAGCCTTCTAGTATCGTATCCCTTGGTCTCTACAATAAGCATTAAGAGACTAATGTACTTGCCGTCATTGTCGGAATGAACACATTGTATCTTCTTGTTGGAGTTGGAACTTGGCACACACACACGGAGAGCTAGAGAGGAGAAAGAAAGCTTATGGAAATTGCAGTTGTTGTCTTTACTTGTTGTAATGTTCTTTATTTGAGACAGCCTTTATATAGGCAATAGATGACAAGAGTAGTACAAGGAGCCTGGAGCAAATAGCTCCTACAAATGTGCTAAACCATAGAATAACCACTAGAGACTAGGACACTAGCTAAAGATTAAGAAAAAGGCAAACCAAGCAAAAGGATTAATTCTTATAATTCACCACCTTAATCCTGTTGTACCTGTTGCACAAAGTCTTTTGTCATGAGTCGCATCTTGTGCTAGACGACGCCCGCCGTGCTCGTCCTCCTTGATCTTGTAGATCCATTTGACATTTTATCCGCCATGTGGCCAGGTGGCGGTCTTGTGGCCCTGGATGGTCACCATGTTCTGCTGCATGGGCTCCGGCTGGCGCACGATGATCCGACAGTTCTGGAAGACTACGCGGCCATCCCCGAAGATAAAGTCGATGGTGCCTGAGATTGTGTAGTCGTGGTAGAACTTCCTGTAGTTCTGGAAGTACATGGTTTTCTGGTACCCGTCCATCCTGCAGTTGTACACCATCGCGAAGCCCAAGTTGATCCGGAGTGCCACGGCCTGGTGCCCCTCAGGCCCGGCCGAGTTCAAGAACCCGATGTCCCTCGCCATGAAGTTGTGCCCCTGGACGCCCACGGTCGCGGTCTTCCAAGTCTTGGTGCCGTTGATGTCGTAGTTGCAGTCGTAGGTGATGATGGTCTTCTCCGGGCCTTCTTCGATGAACACGATATTGGGCTTCTTCTTCTCGATGAGTATCTGCTCCCTATAGGTCTCGTCAATCGCGACGGAGATGGCAGCCTTGAGCATGTCCCTGGGCTCAAGGTTGTCGTCCGGGAGGGCCTTCGAGAGGCTCTGCTCGTAGGACTTCTGGTAGTCGGTGGAGGAGCAGAGCATCTGCACGGACTTGGCACCAGTGTGGAGTGCTGGTTTGGGGTAGTCCTTGGTGCTCTCTTCCTCCGCGGTGTACACGGTGGCGACGGCGCCCACCACGGCCAGGAGGAGGAGGAAGGCGGAGGCGAGGAGGAGTTTGGGGCTCTTGAAGAGGCGGTGACCGGACCACGAGGGCTTCGTCTTTGGCGCCTCCCGAGTTCTCTCTTTCTCCACCTCTCCGACGAAACGATTCGGCGCCATCAGCGTTGTCGATGATAGGGCGATCATCTCCGCTTTCGGATCAGACATCTCGGTGAGGTTGAGATTCTTCATCGGCTTCTCTGTCTCCGTTTCTGTGCTTTGCAACTCCGGCGGAGTAGAAAAGCAATCGACGACGCCGGTGTCGAGGTACCACACAGCATCGTGGTGGTCATCGCGGACACGGTCGTTGTCGTCGGACTTGTTTGTGAAGGTATTCCACTCCGAGGCCTCGCCGACGGAGTTATCCTCCAGAACCAATCCGTACTCTAGGCAGAAGATGTCTATGCCTGAGCGGTCGAACACCATCTTCGTGCTCTTTTTGCAGTCTCGACAATAGTCAATGGAGCCGGATTCGAGGTACCACGCATCGATCGTGACCCGATCGGATTCTCCGATTGGCCGAATCTTCTCCTTGTTGAGGAACACGTGTTGCACCTCCGTGCTCGGTGCATCATGCACTCTGGGCCCGTCGAGGTCATTGTCTGTCGCGGCTAGCAACAGTGCCGGATGCCCCTCCTCGGCTTGTACGATGTGCGCTTCCTCCACCTTCTCGCTGTCGTATTTTGCCTTGCGATATTCCTTTGCCGAGTGACCAGGGATTCTACAGTAGCGACATTCCCCCTTCCTTCTCACGCCAGAGCCACCCCAGCCACCTCTAGACGAGGTCTTGTCCGTGTTCATCGCCTTCGGCTTTTTTTTACCTCCCGTCGACGGTCCACCGCTGCGCTCCTATGATTTCTGCCGTGCCATCCACTCCTCTTCGGTGAGAAGCAGGCGACCGTCGACGGAGCCGGAACCCTCCAGATCGTTCCGCTCCTCCACCACGAGCAGTCGGCCGCAGAGTTCTTCGAGCAATATGGTTTTTGTGTCAACCAATGACTCCATGGCGAGCGCCATTTGCTTGTACCGTCGAGGCACACTCCTAAGAAGTTTGAGCACCGCCTTGTGCTTGGTGATCGGATCATCTAACACTCCAGGTCGTTGACGATGACGCCGAACCGCATGGCGAACGACTCGATCCCCTCACCGTCCTTGAACGCCAGGTTGTCGAACTCGGTCCGGCGCGTCTGCGCCTTCGCCTCCCGGACACGCTCTACGCCGATGAGCATCATCTTGAGCGTGTCCCATGCCAACTTTGCCGTCTCCTTCACTGCCAAGGTGCGCACCAGCTCCGATGGCACTCCGCGAAGGATCACGACGAGTGAGCACCGATCATCACGAGGCTCGCCGATGCCGGTGTTCACCACATCCCACAGGCCTTGCGCCTGCAGCTGCACCTTCATGATCAACGTCCAGTCCGAGTAGTTTGTTCATGTGAGTAGTGGAGGATGCATCCAACTGTCACTCTCACGGACAACCCTCTCGACCACGTGCATCTCTCTCTCGTCGTCTGTGTGACTTATCATGGGCAGTGATGTGGAAGGAGATGTACTGGTGTCACTACCTCCAGGAGTACGTGGCACGTACTTTGGTATGAGCGGATCAAAAGCTCGACCAAACTTGGCTCTGATACCTCTTGTTGGAGTTGGAACTTGGCACACACACACGGAGAGCTAGAGAGGAGAAAGAGAGCTTATGGAAATTGCAAGTTGCTATTTTTATTTGCTGTAATGTTTATTTGAGACAGCCTTTATATAGGCAATAGATGACAAGAGTAGTACAAAGGAGCCCGGAGCAAATAGCTCCTACAAATGTGCTAAACCATATAATAACCACTAGAGACCAGGATACTAGATAAAGACTAGAAAAAAGGCAAACCAAGCAATATGATTAATTTCTACACTTTTTGCTTGTCCCCCTTTCAACAAAGGCCTGAAACTCTTTGAAATGGGCAGCACCTGATCCGTGGTCTTTAAGGTATAGACCCAAACCTTTCTGGAATAATCATCAATAGTCGTCACAAAGTAAGAAGCATCACCAATAAATTTTACCTTTGTTGGACTGTAGACATTCGAGTGAATCAATTCGAGCAACGCCGACTTCTTCGAACTTGGGTGAATTTGGAAAGACACCCCCATTTTGCTTTAGCGCCAAACAGTGCGTGCATCTCTCTAATTTTGTACTTTAGTCTTGGAATCACCTTCATGTTTACCAAGTATCTCATCCCCTTTTCGTTGATATGGCTGACACGCTTGTGCCACTGCTCGGTAGATGCATCGGTAGCTGCGTTCACCTCTTGTGCTCCATGTGTGCTCCCTTTCATATTATAGAGTCCAGACTTTTTGCTTCCTCTGGTAATCACCATCGAGCCTCTGGAAAGCTTCCACTGACCATTTTCGAAGAGATTGAAAAAACTCTTGTCATCCAACCTGCCAACCGATACCAGGTTAAAATGGATATCAGGGACATGATTGACATCTTTGAGAACAAAAACTATGATCTTTGTCCTCAAATGCACATCTCCAATGGCAATCTTTTTTTACACATCTCCACTGCCCATCTTTAACGGTCCACAATCGTTTGTAGTGTAAGTGGCAAATAGTGCCCTACTGTGAGAACGTGCGCTGAAGCACCTGAGTCCACCAGCCAAGAGTTGTCGTGGCACGCGAGGTTCATGATTACATCATCACCTATAATGATCGCGTTGCCTCAAAGTGCTAAGGCCGTCGCTGTAGTGTTCTCACTTTGCTTCTCCTTATCGCCATTCTTCTCTCTCTTGCAAGCAAAATAGTTTTCTTGATGTGTCCCTTCTTGCCACGACTCCGAGTCCTCGTATCAACCCGTGGACTTGCCCTTGCTCTTGTCTCTACTACCTCCTAGAGTCCTGCTTTTGCTCCTTCCACGGCTCCCTGAAACTAGCACCTCTGGGTGGGATGTGGATGAAGTATCCTGAAACGTCTCCGCATTTCATTCAGTACCCCGCTCTTGGCAAAGTTCAGACTGATCATGCCTTCTGGAGTAGAAGCGATCATAGACACGTACGATTTTTCATGAGTCTGGCAATGTACACAACAACCAAAGTCTCTGAACCTTGTCGTCAAAGTTGACTCCCATCGAGGATAGCTGGTCAACCACGCCCTAGAACTCATTCAAGTATTCGTAATGGATGTACCATCTTTGTACCGCAGAAACATCATCATCTGGATTAGGAACAACTTGTTTACCCCAGTCTTCTTCAATACAAATGTTCCAGTTTCTCCCGTAATGTCTTCACATACTCAATGTTGGCAACGTGAATGTACACATTCTCGTCAATGAACTGCCGCATGTACCCGTACACACATGTATATGCTCGAAGTTCCAGTCCTTATTGGATTTGTCATTGGACTTCACGGATGTAAATACTATTAGTTGCAGCTTCTTGACGAACACAACTCCTTTATTGCTCCGCCAATAATGATAGTTGGAACAATTCAGGTTTACCATGCGCACCGGCTTCACGTCCATCACTACTCCGAATTTGACTGTCAACTTCTGACACCTCTCTGAACCCGAAGCTCTGATACCACTCTATTGGGAATGAAGCACGAATAACGTTCTCCTAAATCAGTGGTCAGTCCTGCGAGAGAAGCAAAAGCACACAAACCAAAAATGCCAAACACAAATCACAGGCACAAAAATTTTTACGTGAAAAACTCAGATGGAAAAAACTAAGGGATGATAGGAGTCCAACTCTGAAGAACATATACTAATGGAGTAAAGAAAATACATCCTCTATGACCTCCCCCGATTCACATGGATCATCACAACTCACTTGAAAGAAAAAATTCGATCGCAGACTCCGTTGAATAAGAGATGCCGAATAATTATTCGAAGCGATCTCTCCTTCACAATAGTTTTCAATCCTTTCTCTCTCTCAAAAATTGTAAAGCACTCTTGCTTCATTTTGAGATTTTTTTAAGATTTTAGGGTGATGAATCACCTAATATATATAACCTCAAACCCATAACTAATTGAGGTATTCTACTATATGTAGGAATACTCAATCTAAACCATTGATGTATTCCTATTATATATAGAAATACACATTCCAACTCCATTGCGATATTTCTACTATATATAGAAATACTCAATCCAAATCTATTGAAATATTTCTTATATATAGGAATACACAGTCAGACTCCAGAGTATTTTCTACATAGTTTGGAAACTTCACCCACTCCAACACTTGGATCTATAATTTGTATTCTTTACGCTATCCATCTTGAATGCGTTGTCTTCAAAAAGTGACCGCACAACAATTCATGCTAACCAAACACTTTCGAAGAACTTGGAATTGGTATTCGTTGAATTCTTGACATGAGGTGGTTTTACAATTATTCAATTAATGTTTCTTAAATTCATGAACTGCATCAAAATATTGTAATTCACAAGTAGCAAAAAAAAAAAAAAGAGAGAGAGAGGAACAATTGGCACATTAGTTAATGCACAAGATTAAGTGTTATTTTCTTGGCATTCATGTTCACTAGGAATGCTTTGCATATGATTCCAACAGTATGAGAAATAAGGTTACTGTGCTTCATTTCTTCAGTCAAGATGCATATTACTAATTATAGGCTGATAGATGCATGTACCTATTAAACTTCTTTAATTTGAAGGTTAACAAAAGAGCTGATCAAGATGGTGGTATACATTTTTTTGGGGAGTAAGATTTCTTGTTTTATGATCTTATTAGCAGTACCCATGAAACTCTAAATCAATCCTTAATTTACTGATTCAAAATGCAAATACGGAATCCTCTTAATTGATTGGTTCTTCTGAATGCAAATAAAGAAAATTAACATAATTTTCTCAGGAAACCTAAATTATTAAAACTTCATCAATTATTTCATATGTACATCTGTATATAACAAATATGAGGATAATGCATCTTGAATTTTTAATTAGTTCCTCTCTCTTGGTATCTGGTGAGTTGTATTGTCTTAATTACTCGGGCTTCTTTTATTGTTTTTTGTTGATATGAGTCTTAATTACTCAATTTTAACTTGGCCCCCAAGTGAAAAATATAAGAAACATAAGGAATGATTTTATTCAAAATATTCAAATTTCACTAACAATATCTTCCCTTGCCCCGCTAGCAAATTAATCTCAGCATATGTTAATTACCAAACCAATATACATACTTGCACCATATACCCATTTTTACGTATATTCATTCACCACAGATAAGATTTGTCAAATTGACATCATCCCATCAATATAGATAAAAAACCATTTACATAAAAGGAAGTAAAAAAAAAAATCAGCTCATAAGCAATTTAATATCTATTATTTTATTACTTCAGTTATCTACAATACATGTGTTCATGCAGGGCTAACTTGACATTCCAGTTAATTATAATACTATTGGTGTAAGAAGTGATTTTGCAATGTTGTGAGTAAATCAAG